>WEIV01010600.1:79342-118948 GCA_013390005.1 Calyptomena viridis | reverse complement strand
TGCAAAGTCCACCACTAAACTCTTTCCCTAATTGTTGCTTATGACTTTTAGTTTCAGTATAGTTCAGTGGCAGATTAATTTAAGGAATTTATAATCCTTGTTATAACTTTTAAGTTTCATTTGATATTGAAAGAACTTGAATAAGAAAAGGTAATTTTTTTTCTGCATTAAAGCAGCAGTGACAAATACAATGAGTTTGGAAAAGAAATTACTCTCCACTTTTCAAATTTAATTAATAAATTAAATATTCTGTATTGTTCTGTATCAGATATGAATGAAGGATAATGCCATGCATCAATTTTTACAGTATCCTCAATTCGGTAGAAGTATGATGTAACATATGACTGCTTGATTTTCATTAGTATTCTTATTTCGTTCAAACTTTCTTACTTTAGCTGGATAAAGTGATAAAATACCAGAAAAAAAGTATGAATCACCAAAATTCCATACTAAAGTCTGTTATCCTGACATTTTTCTGAATGAATATTGAAATGTTTTGCAAAAAAAGATCTTGAAGTTGCTCCATCAGTAATCAGACCCAGACTTTAATTGAATTTGTTTTATATTTAATTATGAAAAGCATGCTCTTAATTATAATGGTGTTCATTAAAACAAATGTCTTGAAAGACTACCATTTTCAATCCAAAGTCTCTTCAAAAACATATGAAAAACCCCATAATATATATGTCTATCCTTAAAAAATGTTAGACAGAAAAACATCAATTTAATGAGTATGACATATATCTACATCTATACGTATGCATATGTGTGTTTTCTCCAGAGAATCAAGAGGTTTGATTCTGTCTTTAATTTTTTTTCACATTTATAGAAAGTCTAAGAAGTGGTTTAATTTGATGAAATCAAACATTCAATGAAAACAAAGGCGTTAGCTCTGAAATAAGACATCAGCTTTGCAGGGCTATAGATCCTTTGAACTTGGATGACATTGTCTCTGAGGACAAGATGTTTGATGAATTTTAGACTTTAAAGCCTTTAGTAGGAAAAATTAGTCCAAAATCTGTTCCTGTAGGATGAGGAAAAAAAAAACATTCATTCTTCAAAGATCAGGAAAAAAATGATGTCATTTTCTATTTCCCTTAAGTACCTTTTCTTCAGATGCTTATATTGAAGAGGCTCAACAGCAATGAATTTAGGAGCTTATGCTCTAAATTATCAGGGCATTTATGTCCTCTCTGCACAGAATATTGAGGAAAAAAACCACCAAAAAACCTCTTTGAATATAAAGATAAAGGGCTCTGTGGGTAAGATGGTCTTACAAAACATCACTGACTAATTTTAATCTATTAATTTAATATAATGAACATAATGATTTGTGTAAAATTACTTTACCCCTGTTATATGCCAAATCTGTCAGGAACAGCTGCTTTGCATTCAATATATCATAATGACATAACCGTGGAGTTATAATATTTAAATTTTTTTTCATTAAGGACCTATTTTAGATTTGCAAGCTTGTGCATGAGGGGAGAAAGGCTGGTGCCTTCATTGCAATGTTGCTGCTAAAGGTTATCAAAAAAGAACTTTTGGCTCTGTGAAGAAACGAGTAATGACTGCAAGTTGGTTTTGCAAACCCTGTTACAAGGGAAGAATAAACCAGGATTAAAAAGCCTCATGGAGAGTATTTTTTCCAACGGGCCTAACTTTTAATGCTTTTTTGTTCAGGAGAATTAGAAGGGGTGCAATTACTGGAGCTTGAAACAAAGGTGAACTGATAACACAGGTGGGGAGGACTGAAGGATTTATAATTAATTGAGCTTCTATAAACACATACAGACTGCAGCAGGGACTCCTCTCTTTCCTAAATCTTAAATACTCCTAAAAATATTCCCTCAGTCTGAATACCTGAGTTCCTTTTGAGCTGCTAGTGATACACTTTGTCCTACAGCAGAGCTTATCCAGACTTAGAGGAATAATGGATCTGAATGAACTTTTCTAATAGCTCAGGTCTAATTCTGGTAGAGAAAAAATTAACATTGCAATAATTTTGCTAAACAACTCCCTCCTCATCATGCAAGAGTGGAAAACACAGCTCTAGGCACCTTCTATTGTATCCTAAAGATTATTCTTCCGTGATAACCTTCGTAGGTAACTGCAGCATCAGAGTAGGACAATGCTGTGAGCCTAATTTAGAAGAGTGTGTGTTAATTTTGGCAACTATAAAATAAAAATGGACTCAACAAAACAAGACTACAAGCATGAACCAGAGCAAAGAGGAGAACAAGAAACAAGGAAAAGGAAGTCTATTAGACCACAGACTATGGAAATTAAAAGGAACTGAAAAACTGGAACAGGCTCAAAAGCTATAGAATTAGGACTATCAGTTTTCTATTTTTGTGTGCTTGGAGCAAGTTGAAATTAAATGTATTTGTGCAGATATGTTGAGGTTCTGAGTAAAGACAACCTTATTTCCTGTAGGTGGCTGCTGTGAATAAGTCTTCTAAGAAGTGTAAACAACCAACATATCTAGTACTCAGCCTGGTGGATAATATTTGCACTGGAGGTGCATTTCTTTGCTTCTTTTTATTGTTTTCCCTCTCCCAGATCTGGATATTCCCTTCCACCAATAAACTGTAAGATTTCCTGACATCTCCCAGATCATGTGAGAATATAAAGAAGAAGGGAACTGGGCAAAAGGGCAAAGGAGTAGTCACACACATAAACTTAAACATCTGTGTATTACATGAGCAAATAAAATCATAAGCAATTGGAACTGACAAACTGAACTAATTAATTCAACTATCTGCTTCAAGTCTTTGGTAAACTGATTTATTTTGTTGTTTCTCAGTCCATTTCAGGCAGCACAGTCCCCTCTGAAAGCTTCTGGACACAAGAGAGGACCATCATCTGTCTGCAGAAGAGTTTTACATCCTGCATCAGACTTTTTCCTGCATTTATTGACTTCTTTTTTCTGGCACCAGTGCCCCGATAGTTCTGACACACTCTGTGATGGCAGCGTGGGAGGGAGCAGAGCCTGCAACACAGATACAACCTCTACTAGGAGGACACAAGAAATGACTTCAACAATTCTTCTTTCCGCTAGATTTGATGGGGCCACATTGTTTTTGTGAAGGCTTTGTGTGGCCGCACGCTTTTATTTTTTGTGAATGGGGAGTTTGGTACCATAGAAATGAGACTCTTCTTCCTCAAAAGCTGAAGAAAAAGAAGAAAATATCCTTTCTTCTCTATTCATCCTCATTGTGGGATTTTGCAGGGCTTGGGACTCTCTCCACTAGAAATTATTCACCACGTATCTGAAACTCTTTTAATAGAGGTAGAATCAAGACGGGCTGGAGCATCATTTTTGTACTAAGGACAGAAACTTCACTCTCCCCTTACTATGCAAATATTGGCTGGTTTTACAACTCTGCCTTCATCATGGATACATAGATACCCATAGATCAAGATATTGTCTCCCAAAGTGCACGACTCTCTTGTCTTTTTACAGTCCCTTATTGTGTGATGCAAAACCACCTTTTTGGCAGTTTGGTATTGTAGTACTTTTAGCACTCCAGAAAATACATTTACACTGCATTTCAAGCTTGCATGTAACTAAATCCTGTCAAGGAAAGTCTTTACATAATGCATCAACATATGCTGGGGTTTTGTCTCTCTTTTTACTACAGTATGGCTATACAATGGGTTGAAGTGGCTTTTCTAAGTTATTAAAAATAACCCTAGGCAAAGCTGGCCTTTAAAATAAGTGTCAAAATTCCTAAAAACACCCGGGAAAGGGAGAGAAAAAAGGGCCAGTTTGAATTTATATAGGACTTTCGTACCTAGTAGTTTTCATCAACTTTAGTATCTTTTTTTTTTCCCACAGCCAAATATTACATTAAGTAGGATTGAAAAATAATGACTGTAAAACAAAAAATGTATGTTTTCTTAGCTATGAATATTCCTAAATGCAAACCTCATTTTAAGGCAAAATGAACTTTATTAAGAAGTAAATATTTAGAGTGTTCTATCCTAATCTTTTCTGCTGCTTTGTAAAGTATATCTGTTATTAAAACTTTAGCAGCCCAGCTATTAAGTGATTTAATACAAGATCATTTGTCTCCTAAAATGTGAATGTTCTGGGCTTTAGACCTCAAGTCACAACATATATGTTCCTCCCATATAGCCAACATTAAACTGCTGGAGAATCTCTCTAAAGATCTATTTTCTACCATTTGTGACCATTTTGTTAAAAATGTCCTTTACACTTCTAAGACTGGGGTGAGTTAAATGGATTGTTTAGGGGAAAAATCAGCTTAGAGTAAAAGGTTTTGGAAGATGATACCAGGATGTTTATAATGCATCTTATGGTTGAGAGAGCTGTGTGAATTTAGCCATTACTGTATATTTTCATTGACATTTACATTCAGGCTCCTACATAATGAGCATTTATTGCCCAAGCAGGTGATGTTAGAGTCTGCTGTTGGACTTAAGCTGTTGGAGCTGTTATATGGACACATGCATAGCCTTCTGGATACAACAACGTGTTTCTAGAAACACTTTTGCTGGGATTAAATATTCAAAGCCCCTGTAGCATAAAAATAACAGCTACTGAATGGACATCAGTTCTCTGTGTAAATGGTTGCTCTGAACAAGAATATGAATTACTGGCTGTACAGACAAAATTCTTTATTCTTCTTTTTAAATTCAAATATTCCAAATCCTACTACAAATATGAAAAAATATCACTTTTCTGGTGAAGTATGTGGGAAATAATTCACTATTTTTTCATTATCCAGGGCCAGACTGGATGGGGCTTGGAGCAACCTTGTGTAGTGGAAGATGTCACTGCACATGGCAGAGGTTTGGAACAAGATGATCTTTAAGGTGCCTTCTAATCCAAACCATTCTATAATTCCATGATTATCATAGTCTTCTAGTTTCCTGGGTTTTTTTTCCAGTGAATTGCAGAGTTTTGGAAGTTTAGCCATTTTTGTTAATAGAAAATTATTTTCTTCTGCAATCAGCCATTGGATGCACAATTGTTCTTCCATGCTTGTGCTGTCAGGTTTGTATTGTCTGTTATGGCTTGATTTAACCACTAAATTAGATTTGCTACTGGGTGTCTGCTATACAAGCCAGACTACAGGCTGCCTGCCAGTCATCACAACCGAGAGTAAAGGCTGAACTAGTCAAAAAGAAAAAAAAGCAAATTTTCTTTCCCCATCAGGAGACTGCTGGTCCAGAACAAGTCTGGGAATCACCGTTCAAGCACCTGAGGAAGCTTATGATACTTCTTGAATTTATTATAACAGAGTTGGTAACAGTTGTTGGGCATTCAGCACACTCAGTCAACAGCAATTTTTTAAAACTGATTTTCTAGCCCTAGTTCTCTGTTCTCTGAAGTATGAGATGTGGAAATCTGGATGTTCACTAACTTGATGACATGTCTCAAAGCAATGATGCCATGAGTCACTGAAATAGGGACAAGAATCAGAGCTTCAGAAATGATGCTCCATCTTTAACTTGCACACATCTTTAACACAAGGACCAACCCATTAAGCAGCAATCTGCTCCAGGTAGTGCCTATGGAGTTTCTGTTTCCTGTTCAGTTTTACTTAAATTAAACGATCTGTTAGATTTTGTTAATCTGTCTTTTTCTTTTTTTTTTTTTTTTCTCTTTTGCACATCTAAAGTATTTTCAGCTTTTCAGAGATCACACGGGAAGCTTGTGCTGCATAAGTTTGAGCTGTATGCAAAGCTGCCATCCTTTTATAGAATTTTGTCACTACTGACATACTGTCAAATGGATGTGAAGGGAATCAGACACAGTATCCAACTTGACGTGAAATGTTAGGTGTGCAGTGAAAGACATTTTCATGAAAAATGTCACATCCCTGGTAATCTAGGGTTTGGACAAGGTAACATGGGCAACTTCTGCTGCAGTATTTTACAGACTTGATGGTGGTTTCTTCACATTCTCATAATGAAGTTCTGTTGTCCACAGTGATCACAAATATTTTGTGACTGTAAAAATGCTTTTGGTGGTTTTACTTGCGGCAAATCTTAAGATCCACATGGCTAAATAGATTTTTCAAATAAAATTTATTTTCTATGAAAAAATTAGTTGGAACATATACTGGTTTTACAAGAGCTAGCAACTAGTTAGTATTGCTTCAATTGCTTCTTGAAGCGTTAGCAGTGGTTAGTTTACAGAAAAGCACTGTATTGCTTTCTCACTTTCTCAAACCGGGGAGAAACAACTCATTCCTCTTCATAGACAACATCCACTTTTTTATTCCAAAAGTTCCTCTTTCAAATACATCCCTAAAACTCAGTGCCTACAAAGAAATTATATTTTAGTTTAGAACAGTGAGGACAAGCTGTTGTGCTGTTCAAATCCCTCTCCTGCCTTTGGGAACAAGAACAGCCTTGGATTTTGGCCATGAAATGGATGTTATAGAAATCACTAAAAAAACAGTAATAATGATATAAGGGTCACTCTGCAGCCTAATAGCTCTGCCATTCCTTCAACAGTTCTATGTCCCCCCTTCTTATTTCCAGTCTTAACATTTCTTGAGTCCCTGAAGGTCTTGCTTCCCCTGTGCTTCAGTGTCTGATGTACTAAAGCTCCTTTTTACAGGAACTTTGTTGCATCTTTTTCTTGCTGCAATGGGAAATGATCTGCCTGCAAATCAGTGGTTTTTTGCAGCCTTGTAAAATACGTGTCAATACCATTCTAGATCTTCTCAAGCTCCACTCCAGACACAGCCCCACTCCTTGTTTCCTATATCCATTAGTTTCACTGTCTCCGTTATCTGTATTTCCTTTTTTTCATGGGCTGTTCTGCAGGATCACCCTGTAAAGCACCCGATGACATTTTTGCTGGATGTCTGTACAGAAGGAACACATCTTCTTGAGGAACTCCACTGGCACCCCCCGTCAACAGCATTCATTTAACCTCACTGTTAGGACAAATCTTTAAATATTAGGATGGCCATGATTTTGTCAGGTCATATGGCAACAGTTTGGGGTTTTTTGGTGGGAGACAAGAGAAAAGGTCCCCTTGTTCTGCCAGAGCATCACCTGAGAGCTGTTCAGCTTGACTAGCACTATGATTGTCCTCATGCCCACAGCACCACCACCCTGCCCTGCACGGGAACACCCTGTGCTCCAGGAAGACAAGTCGTGTAAGTTGGCCTAGAAATAATGGGAAGATATTATTGTTCCTTGCTGACAAAAAATGCCATAGTGCAGATGCTGGTGAAGGTATGTGCAGGGAAGGGGCTTTTCCAGTGTGCCAAAGGTGCAGAGCTGTGCCTGAATCTGCTGGTTCTCTGGGTGCCTCCTGCCTGAGAGGGACCATTATGGTGTGAGATGCTGCAGGAAGTGACGCAGGGCAGCAGCTGTGTGTGCCTGTGCTTCTCCAAGGGCTGCTTCAAGGAGAAGTATTAAAACAGAAAAATCAAAGAAACAGAAGTGTTTGCCCGGGTGACCTCTACCAGGCAATAGTATGAGTCATATTTTATTTTTTTTAATAGTAAACTCTCTGATTGTCCAGAACTTGTTACTTTCTAAGTCTAAATAACAGTGCAGTGTCTTGTTTACTTTAGCTATGTTCCAAAATAGCAAAGCAGATTTGTTCCAAGCTATTTATTTCAGTACTCAAAGGGTTTCATTGAAGGTAAGAAAAGGGAAGTTGTCTTGAGGCTTAAAATTGTAATTCCTTTCAGCATTTCCTTTTAAACCTCATGTTTACCTTCTGCAAAAGCTAACCTTCCATGTTTGCTGCAATTTTCACAGAGAAGCTGTTTTCATACTTTAAAATTTGTCCTTTTCTCCAATCTGGAAGAATTTTGCACTAACCCTGGGTGTAAGTCGCTCACTGGTGAGATGGTTCACTTCTGCTCTTGCAGGAAGTGGTTTTATTTTACTTTTTACTTTTTTTTCCTGCTTTCTTTCTGTCTTTATGAACTATGGGAGATTAACCCAAATGCTGTCTATAGACATGTGACCTACGTGTTTTCCGTTTCTTTTGAAATAGTTAAAACTGCCGCTGGTTGATGGCGGTTTGAGATGAAACAACAACGTCCCTGAGGCTGCAGGTAAGGGGCCTTAAATTCATCTTAAAGCAGTTTAGGAAACTTGTTGACAAAGATTTTTAAAATAATCATAACTCCATGTATTTTGTATGCATTCAACGCGGATTATTTTAATTGTGCAATTACTTTGTTTCTATTGGCTTTTGTGAAATTGAAAGCAATGAACAAATGTGTAGAGGATCTAGATGTGAAACAATGTTTTAAGTTAGTGCTCAGAATCTAACAAATCTGTTGCATCCCGTGGAAGAGACAACTATATCTGACCTTCTCTAGTACCACAAACCTCTAACCGCTTCTCATAGCCCTGCTGGAATTAAGTAGTTGTCCCCAAAAGGTAGAAAAGCTGGTGGCACTGGCTGGGAAGTGAGATGAGATCCCTTTTCCCAGCCTTTCCCTTCTGTAGGTGCCAGTTTGACAAACTGGCTTCCTTGCTGGTAACCCCAAGGGAGGTGATTAGTAGCCATGAATTCTGTAAAAGTCAGTGAGTGGTAAGGATAGTTATATAGTTGATACTTGGTATTGCTAGAGATTGAAGACATTGGCAGAAGGATCTCTTGCCCTGGTCAATATTAAAAAGTTTGATACCAATCTATTACCCAACAGTTATACTGCTAGGAAAAAGATGTGGTGTGGCATAAGGGACATTGTACATAAAATATCCTCAGTTTATCTACGGGCAGTCAGCAGTGTTCCTTGTGGAGCTGTTCAGTGGAGATGTCATGGCTGCATGTTTCCTGTATGAGGCTGTTTAAGTCCAGACTAATTCCTCTTCAGCTTCAGAGCTGGCCAAAAAAGGACTGTATATCCTGATTCTCCACTTCACTTGAAGGCTTCTACCAGAAAAAATCACTTTGTGTTGCTGTCAGTGGGCAAACAGCTTTCTGGCCTGCAAAGCTTTGCAAGAAAATAGTGATTTAGGAAGGTGATTAAATAGCACCACAAAAAAATTTGATAATGGGCTACATAAAAGAGAGCCAGAATTAGCAAGATTTGTTTTATGCTGAAGATTTGTTTTCCCAGTAATGTATAGTTTGCTGCAAACTTTGTGACATGTGCTCATGTTTGTAACTGATAATCTTATCTTAAAAAGCAACTTGTTTTTCTTTGGGAAGCGTGGGTCAGAGTTGAAAGATATCACATGTGGTTCGAAGCTCATTTTGGAATCATGCATGCTAATTGGAGACAGAATTTAGTATAATGTTGTAAGATTGCATTTCATATTTTTGGTACTTCTTGGAGAAAAAAAGCTGTCCTGCCTGCACGCACAAATCAGCCGAGACAGGGAAATTGTAAAAAGAGAACATGTTCTCTTCCTGGGCTGTGTTTGTCGTGATTTTTATGTTTCTGCTACAATGTCTTAGAGTAATTTGAAATGCATTTTCCACAGAGCTGTGAGATTTGGTGAAGTAGTTTGAATTCTCTGAGATATATTTCTTTATTTTCTCCCTTTCTCTGCAATATACCTCTTTGTGTCCAAAGGAAATTCATTTAAAAGCAACATCTCTTGTTCAGTTTATTTCTCAATCCAATTATATCTGTAATGTACATTTGTTCATTTTCTTTTCCAAATAGAGTGAACAGCTGAAGCACTCTGTATTTTAAAGCTGCTGTACATTATCACTGAATTGCAAAACCTCTCTTTCCTTTTTTTGAAGTATTTGTTGTAGAAACTTACTTTTTTTTTGCTTTGACACAAAGATATCCTAGCTTGGAAGAAATGCTCCATCTTCTTCCAACCAAGTTTGAGTGCATGACCCCTCCAGTAGTCCCAGTCACCAGGGCAGCAAAGGAGAGGGTTGTATCATCGTCTTGGGTATGTTCCTCCCTCCCTGGAGTGAGGCAGGAACTAGAAACTAAAATGGTGACAGAGGCACATTTGGATTCTTCTCCTGGTGTTTGAGTGGCACAACACCACAACCTCCAATGTGGTGCTAGAGCAATTCCTACAGCTGTGCATAGCTCTGGTTTGGATTTCTTTGTCTCTTTCTGATCCCCACTTCTTTGCAGTGATGAGATTCAGGCTTGGCTCTCAAAAGTAACATCCCATGCAATTGGGATGGAGTGCCCAATGTGATCTCCTGTGCTGCAGTGGGAATGGCTTTGGCTTGTGATGCCCAAGGACTTCAGCCTAGGTGTCTGTAAGCAACCTCACAAACTCTGAGAAGTGGGAACTGTTGTACTATGGCCCATTTTACTGGGCCACATCAAGATTAGTGGGTTATAGACAGTGTCTTCTGAATGTTTTTATACTCAGTAATTTTGATACTTGCCTATTTTTCTTGACCATTTTTTGTTAGGTGCCTCTCTGCTGTGTCAGCTCAATCAGTGTCAGTAGATCATTTAATGAGCTGTTAAAGCCTGCAGCTTTAAAATGCTGCTAAAACCCATCTCTTGATGTTGAAGAAGTCTGTTAGTAATTAGGTGTATTCTTAACCCGTACCTTGAAATATGGCACTTGTACGGAACATATCTTAATCCTGTATTGGTGTTGTTTGGGCTGATCATTTTAAAGACAAAACAAAGCATTATCTGAGCTCTAGCTGAAGTCTCTACATTCCACTTACCTTCTAAGACCTCCACATGGATACATCAAAACTGTTTCTCAGTGCTACAAAGACAGAAACTGGTGCTGATGGATACTGTTTATATGAAGATGCTTCTATCATTTTCCTGGTTCCATTTGTTAGTAGTATTAGCCCTGAAGAAAGCATCTGGGATAAAATTTTGGCCCAGATTTTCCATAATTCAAGGACTGTTCAATCATTGCAGCAGATTTCCTCACCTGGTTACACAACCTGAAAAAAACTGTCCTATTTTCAACCCTGGGGTGGCTTTCGACAGCTTTTGTCACCGTCAAATAATCAAATTTTGAGGTTCAGAGCAGGCTGAATGCCCTGCTGCCCTCAGCTTGGTCACAACAGCACAGTTCCCTATCGGATGTGCATTTGGGAACCTGGGAGCTTGGTCTAGATGAGGAGGGATTGGTGTTACCTGTTTCTAAAACCTTCTCTCAAGCTTGGTCTGCTTCAGCCAGTGGCCTCAATGAATCTTAACTTCACTGACAATTCTCTTAGCAACATCTGAAGGACAAAGGTGGTCGTTTGTTTGCTGTGCTGGATGTAAGATTGTGCCTTCATGTACTCTACATGCCTCTGCCAGTCTTCCTGCTTTGAGCAATACTATAAAAAGGCTGTTTTGGAGACTCACTACAAAACAAACACTGCCAGCTCCTCATTTACACTGGTTCTTCCTCAATTCTGAGCTATTTTTATTTTAAGAGTGAAACCTCTTGTCACAGGGTCTGTGGACTCAAATCATCTTGTCACAACTTAAAGCTCCCTGGGTTGCAAACTTTCAGGCTGCCTGAAATAGGAACAAAAGGAATGCAGCTGGATTTTTATGAATAAGGCTGTCTGGATGAGAAAATCAGGAATTAATTTCTGGACAGGGACATCTATATGTTGCAAACTGGCTATAGGGAAAACCTAGTCCATGCTAGGTCTCAGCCTATGGATTGCAGCCGGGTTGTGCTGGAGCAAATTTTCAAGCCACTATTGGCTCTTGCTAAAGTCATCTGGGAGTTTTGAGATTTGATGTGTAAAAGTGAATCCTGTTTGCAGAAACTAAGAACCAAAATTCATACGTGCTCAAAAATGTTGACCTTTTTTTTTCATTTGTTTGTATTCTAATTCAGCTTACTCAGTGTGAGAAAGAAATAATTTGGGAATTAAACAGGGGAGATATCAGAGGGTTAGAGAGACATTGGTGTTCTACAAACTATCTTCTAAACTACTGTGTGCATGTACAAGTTGCATTAACTCAGACAGTGCATGGATACCTACTGAAGCATTTCTTAAGTAAATTAATTAAGCAAGTTTGATACTGCTATGGTTGGTGGTTTAAGGTTGTTTAAGGCTCAATATAACTCTTCCTGCCATTTGAGATTGACAGGTATTAAATCATTCACTTGTAGTTAAGCTGGGTATTGTGGATTTGTACTGTGATTTTTGTTAATATTTCTTCCAAAGCCTGTGCCTGATACAACAAACAGGGACAGTCCTTGAACAGATGAGCTTACAGGGACTTCTAATTCCTTCTCCAAGACATCCCTCAGTTTTTAGTACAACTGCAACCTGAAAAGAGGGGAGGGGAGAAAAGAGGAATGAAAAGCAGAAGTTCGTGTGGCTCAGATCTGAAGAGATGTGCTTTAAGTGTGTACTTGCTCTTTGTTTTGGATTTCTTTTCCTGCCCCACCCTGAGCAAAGCCACTACTGTATTTGGTGCTGAATCAGACACCAGTTACTAAAGCTGCTCCTGGGCAGGGCACAGTGCTTAGCACCTGTACTTGTTTGTTTACTGCTCAGGATGTTACTAAACTCTCTTTCTTCGGGGGTGAGGAAGGAAATGACAGAGATATTTCATGAAGACAGTTCCAGAATTCTATCTCTGAGAGGGTCACCTCCACGGCTGGGGTCTGTCACCAGCCTGCTGGGTGTCAGGATGCTCTCAGCTTTCTGGTGTCTCTGCTGCAGCTGGGGCTCAGGAGGCACAAGCTGCTGGAACAACCGGGTGTCTGCTTAGGATAGTGGGGTTGAAGGAACTGAGCAGCCCATGGTGAGGGAATGGTGTCCCACTGGTTGGGGACCCCAGCCCATGTGGTGATGCTGGCCAGAGCCAGACCCTCACACACATGGCAGGGGAGCCTAATGGTGACACCATGGACACCCACAACAGACACCAACAGAAGTCTCCCTGGGCTCTCTCAAACAAAATGCATTTCTAGCAAATAGTTCTGTTGTGAGTGAATTCATGTTTTCTACTGAGAAGGTGTCGCCTCAGACTTTCCAACTGGCTGAGCTGCTCTGGCACATGCTGCCGTGTATGTTGGGCTGAGTAGGTCTGAGGTTTGATCTATGGAGATTAATGCTTCTATTATCAGCAGTATTTTGTATGCTTGGGTAATTTATCAGAAAAAAAAAAAAAAGCTAAGTATAGTGACCAGTAGTAATGAGTAATCAAATTCTCGTGATGATTTTTAGATTTTGGATTAATCCTTTTAGCATTAATCCACCCACTCTTCTTGGAGTGGCAAAGAAAGCAGAAACAGCCAAAGTGAGAGCGCATCAGTTCCTCCTCCTTCATTATGGACCCTGGCAAAGGCAAGGAGTGCCCCAGCTTTTAGCAGGGGCTTAGACAAACTGGTGTCTTCCATCCATTCTTGAATTTCCTTTGGACAGTCCAGCATTGGCTCTGGGTTGAGTAGGATGCAGTCATATAGACCTGAGACATTCAGAATTTTTCCACAGATTTTGAATTTGAAAACTTCTTTTCTAGCTTTAATTTTCTTCTAAAGTTTGGGTCTTTTGTAAAACCTTTTCAGGAGTGTGAGTAACTGAAAAGAGGGAATCTATTAAGATGTGGAGCAAAAATTGCATGAAATATAAGAATGAAAGAACTTCAATGAAGATATTTCTTACCAGACTGGTACCATGCACCAAGATTCAGGTGTTTAAGGAAAACTGTTTAGGTACTGTAAGGACATTTTAACTCAAGTACATAGTGTTGCAAAGTTTAATTTGAGCTAAATGCAGCTGTTTCATCCAACAAAGGCTTTGAGGATTCCATCAGCTCTGCATGTTACCAGGCTACCTCATAAACCCACAGACAATGGAAAATGTAAGAGCCATTAAATATTTTTGCTTTCAACATTGTTGGGGGCAGATGAATGGCTGTGACTTCTCACTATGACTGTTGGTGTTCACATATGGATCTGGCTCTACCATGCTGTTGTTGCTGTTGACTTTTACTGCTCCTACCAAGTGTAGCACATCTGAGGGGGACTGGGGGTACAGGTGGGCTGTGGCCTCCTGGCCTGCACAAAGCATGTGTGCAAGGTTTCCCAGAGTCACCTTGAACCACCTTAGTGAAATAAAGTTTTCTGGTCCTTTGCAAAACAATTGTAGCAAAAATTTTAAATATAATTAACAAAGCCTATGCTCTAACTTCTTGCACAATCAAAGAAATCATGTCAGGTGTGTTAGAACTAGATGATCTTTATGATCCCTTGCAACCCAAGCCGTTTTATGATTCTATGAAACTACATTTTTGACACCACAACATCCTCGGTATTTCCTTTCTGTGGAATGCAGACATCTTAGGTGCACAATGTGATATCAGATACTATCACATAAAACAACTGCCTTTGTCTTCTCTCAGCTTTGCCACGTGGTGCTGGGGAGCAGCGTGGTGGGGTAGACACTCCCGCTGCCTTGTGCTCTGTTCTGCGCTATGGTAGTGGTGGCTGCTGAAAAAAGAAGACTGAGGGCCCCATGAAATGCAGAAGAGGGGCTTGCTCAAAGCAAACCACAAAGAATTTCCCCTTCTAGCTCCTTCTATAGCTTAAAAGTTTTCTCCTAAAACTGTAGGTTCTGTCTCCACTGCATTTCACAGCAGCGTCTCTTAGAAGTGCAGCACTGGGAGCTCTGCAAGAGAAAGTGGAGACGAGTGTGGGAACACATTAAAAGTGTCTGGAGGCTTTTTTTTCCTCCCTCAGATGGGAAGTGGGAGCAGTGAGAAGAAGTAAGGGAGCAGCTGCAGGATCACAGCACAAAAACTGCTGCAGATATATATGATGGAAGATTGGGAGAGGGTAGGAGGGACTGTTTCGTGTGCACAGCACGGGGAGTCAAACATCATCCGGGGGAGTGGAGGGAGGGGGTGTCACTGTCCAAATAAGGGACAAGTCTCTTTTTATGTAGAGGAAGGCAGTGTCAGACAAAGAGAGTTTTATTGTAACTTTTAAATAAATAAGTAGTCATTTTATTATAAATTTACTTTAATCTATTTTTAAAGTCTGAGAAGATTTATAACCTTTGCGATTCAAAAATCCCAGTATATCAGTTTGACAGCCATGGCTTCAGTAGGGTGACGGGTATACGGAACTGCAAAATAGATTAACAGCTGGAAGATGTGCATTTAAACTTCTAAGTTTAGGAACTCTGAGATAACTAAGAGGTTAAAACTACTGTTGCTACTTCACCAAAGACATTACAGAACTTGGGGCATTTTTTCTAATGAAGGGCATAGTGCTGCTGCAGGAACTAAGGAACAAGAGGACAAACTGAGGCATAACTTACAACTCCTTCAACTGTTCAGTAGTGCTCAACTGATTTAGAGGTAGAGTGTGATAAAATTTGTGTGTAGTTTTATCCAGTGAAGAACATGAGGTGCTTCATCCCTCTGAAACACCCAGTGGAGGATGTGCCTGTACATGAATGTGGTACAAGGCACAAACAAGGTGTAACCTCTTACCCAAGTTGGCCTGTCAAATTGAACACAAAATTTCTGGTGATAAAGCTCTGAAATTTAGAACTTATAGGATGTTTGCTTCTTTGGCAATTTGCAGCAAGCTTTCAGGTGTTCAAAAAATATTTTTCTAATACATCAGTTTGTCTTGTGGTACTAACTCTTCTACTTCTCCAGAGAGTTTGGGCTGTTCCAAAATTACCATCACCACATGTCTAGTTCAGGTAAGCATGGAAAGCTTGGATGAATATCCGAATCTCTGTGAGGAGAAGTTCTGCAAAATTGAGCTGGAAGTATTTCAAGCAGCCTTACTTTGAAATTTCTGTCACTTCTGCTTCTGCTTGTATCTGTAAATACTGCAAGAATAACCTTTCCCATAGTATCTCATCACTTCAGATCTGGCAACATTAAAAGTAACAACACTTTTCTGAACATTTAGGCTATAGGAACAGATTTCTTTCGAGCACCGGAGAAAATTTGTGATTCTTATGTGATCTTCCTAGAGAAAACATTGGATTTTTTTATTTTTTATTCAGAATTAGACAGCTTTAAACTAAAAAGTTACCACGCAGCAAATATCTTATGCAGGTGTAAAATGAGTCTAGACTGGTCAGTCTTAATTGAGGTGGTTAGAAAGCCATGACTCTATTCTGTACTTGTCTGTAGTACATAAACCTATAGCAGAAAGGAAGGAGCTAGAAGGAAATTATCTTTTCCTCATGTGTAGGGCAGCTCAGGAATAATCAGGCACTTATCAAGTCTTATTTAGAGTCAAATCAATTAAAATCACAGAATCATAAATTGTTATTAAGCTTTGTTCTGCTGTAAACTACTTTCTGCTGTTGGTCTAATGTCTAAACAATTCTATCCCTGCTATTCTGTGTCTTAGCATGTGTTAGAAGAGCTGCATATTGGATGATATTCACAGACTGTTTGGTTGATACTGTGTGTGTATAACCCACATTCTTCATCTGAAGGATTGTAGTCTAGCTTGCACAGCATGGAAAATAGAGGCAGGTGTTGTGGATCAGATGCACTCCAGAAAGAAATGAAATGCACTGCCAGCAGGAAGACCTAGAAGTAGCAATTTTTTCCCAAGCATGTTCTTTTACATATTCAACTGAATTTATACTATGGACAAATGTTCCCAGAACATATGCAGGCCAAACTGTACACAAAGGATACTTTTAGCTTCAAGTTCCACTTGAAACTGAGATATTATATTGACACAGGAGGGGTGAAAATAGACTCCATTATGATATCCCATATGATATACTGCGACAGAGGAACTTTTGAAACAACCGTTACCTTTCCCGAGACCTTTACATGTAACATAATTAAGAAACTAAGTGATGCAAGAAGAGACATGACCATATGCAGTCACTTGCTGGCTTGAAGAAGCTCTTTTAACCTATTACATCTGTTTTTCTTGTTTCCACTAATATCCCAGTGATATTTCCTAGCAAGTTTTGTTTGTACAGGGAAGTGCTGTAGAAAGCAGGTCATGGAGGATTACAGGATTAGAGTCGTTGGATCTGTAGTCATTAAATGTGGATGTGAAGAGTTTGTCATTGTATCTGTAGAATTCTGGAATAGTAATCGTCTTCCAATCGTCTTCCATTCTCTTCTCTTTCTAATTCTCAGGCCATTTTCATTCAGGTAGGAAAGCATTTCCAGAGATAGCATGTCTCTGCCTTAGAGGGTACAAGTAGCTTTTTCAGATCACTGTTTTTCTTTGTCATCGATCCTGCTGTTTTTAAGGGTCTATGTATGGCAGGGAACAGACTCTGGGCCTTCCAGCTATCATTTTCTATGAAATTCCAGAATAGCACAAAGAAGGACTTTATGTCCCTGTTTAAATCCTCATTGATAACCATTGCCAGTCTAGCACAGGTATGTAAATTTTCTCTCTTCATATCTCTCTTCATCCAATCCTTGAGACAGATCAAGCAACAGTTTGTAAAAATTAATATTTCCACTGAATATATTTGGATAAGATATTTTGCTGTCATTTGCTAGAAAGAGGGACTCATTATCAATCTTCTATTATTTTAATTTATCCTTTAAAGTTTTTAATTGTCTAATGTGTTATTACTTGTTGAGAAAACAGAAAAAAAACCCTTCATTCAATCTTCATAGCCACCAACCACTTCTATTTTTAGTGGATTTGTCATTGGACAGGAAATCACTGAAGCACCAAACTGTAACAATGTGGGGTTTAGACTGTGCTCATGTGGGTCTGTGACGTGCTGTATGTAGAGAATAATAAATTCCTAATCTATATGGTGACAATCAGGAATGAGAAATGAAGCACTGCATTTTAAAACTTTAATTCTTAAGAACAGAGTCATCAAAACAAACTTTAGGTACGTTCCTAGACCAAAAATTAAACATGGTTATTGCTGTACAATGGAGCAAGTCTGTGTCCTTCTCTCTTGTTATAAAGTGCATTTCCATACCTGACTCCATAATACAATGAATGCTTTGGTTTTCCTCCTCAACTGTGCTTGATGTTATTGTTGCTTTGCTGTAATTCCATCAACTTCAATAGGTTCACTGTGAACCTGAGATCAGGATAAGCCTTCAAGACCTGTCTAGAACTGCCTGTTCTGTAGTGCACAAACTAAGAAGAAATTATTTTATATGATAAAATGTTTTTTTTCCTACTGGATATTGCACTGGTTCAAGAGATTTCAGTTTTGAGAATTATGTAGGTGTTAACCCAGTGTTGTTGTAAAATATAACCTTCTCTTCATATTAGAATAAACCAAAAAGTTGAAATGGTCATCCTATCAAGGATCAGGCTAAAATCTCAAAGATAAAAGATTTTGCATCCTAAAGAGTTGTTTAATGCTTTCCTTTTTTATTGAGCTACTACCTAGGAGGTCTGCTAAGTGATAAGACAAGAGGAAACAGCACGAGTTGTGCCAGAGGAGGTTTAGATTGGATATTAGGGAAAATTCTTTCCCTGAAAGATCAGTCAGGCATTAGAACAAGCTGCTCAAGGAAGTGGTAGAATCACTGTCCCTGGAAGTGTTCAAAAACATGTAGATGTGGTGCCTGGGGACATGGTTTAGTGATGGACCTGGCAGTGCTGGGTTTCAACAGATGATGTTAGAGGTATTTTCTAAGCTTAATTATTCTATGATTCTGTGATTTGGGTCAAGCTGTGTCAAGATATTTGCCTTTAGGTGCTTTCTTCTTAGACACTGCCTTGGAGCATAAAAAATTGTGAATAATTGTTTGAGCAACTTATGCTGCACGTGGTAAAAGAGAAACTTTGGGCAATGAGATACGGCTAGAAAAATAAAAAGCATAAAAGATGATTTACTCTTCTCTTTGACCACAAGAGAGAGATGAGCAACTGTACACGTAAATTAGATTTGCCTGAAGAACTTTGTGGCCCATTTCTGCTTTTATTTGCAGGAAGTCCACAAGTAATGGACTAGAAAAGAGTAACTACGAAACCAGCTTTTAGACAGGAGGTAAGATGATCTCTGTGATCCTTCCTCTGTGTTTTGTCTGCTCTGAAAGATGCTACCAAAACTCTAATATGGCTGCAACAGGAAAAAAGTTGAAAAGAAGTGTGATATTGAATGCTGATGAGTGTGGCTTTTGTAGGACTTTGGTTGCATGAACTGAGTGATGAGATTGCAGTTTTGGGTGATAAGAGAAACTGAGCTATTGAATTTAGGACATTTAACATTTTACAGCAAACTGAACTCAGCACAAAATTCTGGTTTATTTTCTATTTAATATAGACAGACAAAACTGGAGCAAAGACCCAAGGAGTGGTGGTGTTGTGTCACCTATTTTGATTAAAGATAGGGAGGATGGTTAAAATTAATGCTGCTTCCAAAGTACACGACATTTTTTGCAAATGCATAAGAATGTTACATCTGCTTTATATTTTCATTACAATGGATTTTTCTGTTTTTCCAGTACTCAGATAAACTGGCTTCAGGACACTTCTGGGCACCAGCCCAGGACACCATATCCCTCAGCAGCCTTTGTTGTTTGTGTCCATGCCCTGGGCACAGTGGAGTGACGTGTTTGCTGTGAGAGCAGCGAGGTGGGAATGGCTAGGCAAAAAAAAAAGACACAGCAGAGTACAGATAAGAATAACTGAAAAAAGCTATGTGGCAGTTTATTTGCTATCCCTTCTTTTTACCTATAGTTTTTTCATCTGTCCCCCTTCATTTCCATCAGTGTGTGTTTAAGCACTTACTGCCCTGGGCTGTATTTCAGCAGAGATAACAAACAGCGTAGCAGAGGCCAAGAATAAAACCCAACAGCAGAAATATTTATGTAGGTGTGCTGGTTTTGAATGCTTCTTTCACAGACACAGCAATATGTTCTCCTTAACGGGAATGCTCTGAGTCACCACGTGTGTGGCATTCGCTTGGTTTGTCAGTCGTTAACTGTAATTTCCGCTTCCATTTTTATGGTTTTGCAGCCTCGCAGGTCCTGTGTGATGGTGAACCTAGTGCTGATTTTTATTCTGTGATACTGTTGCATTAAGTTTTGTGGGTGTTCTTCAAGTACAGAATGCTCTTCAGTAAAGGAATTAAACTAGTCGATGCAACAAGATGCACTTCACTTTTGCAGTGTTTTCACACTACTATGTTGAGTATTTTCGTGTTCATTATGCTTCTGACTTGATAATGGTGCATATGTCATAAGGAGAAAAGGTGGAAGAAATGAAAAGCTTATTTTGATAAATACTGAAAAATACATACAATTATTTTAATATCATAATCCAGAATAACAGATGCAAGAAATTATATTAATTATGGATTTTTTTCCTTTTTTTGGAGAAAAATCCTTCTTACAACTACTCAATCATAGAATCCTATAGTGCTGTGTGTTGGAAAGGACCTTAAAGACCATCTTGTTCCAACACTCTTCCATTGGCAAGGACACCTTCTACTAGATCAGGTTGCTCTGAGCCCCTTCCAACCTGACCTTGAACACTTCCAGGGATGGGGCAGCCACAGCTTCTCTGGTACCAGATGCTGATGATTTAACATTTGCTTTCTGTTTTCTGCTGTATGTAGCTGTAGGAAGTGTAGGCATAGCTTAAGCCAAAATTTGAAAATACTGCTATCCTCTTGTTTCTTGAAGAATTAATGCTTTGTTTTATAGAAAACCTGTACACTGAGATTACCGGTACTGCACCAAATCTCATGAAATAAAGCTCTGGGCTAATACCAGTCAGTCCACTCATTTTAGGATTGATTTCTGGAGAGAGCAGCATGTATGAAATGGACTAAAATGCTGATAAATGCAATATGAAACTTGTTCTAGGTCCACAAGCTGCTGTAGAGGGGAAATACTGATGGTCATTGTGAGACAGAAACAATACTTAAGTTACCAAAGACATAAGAATGGCAGAGACCTGAGCAATTCACTATCTTCATTTGTAGAAAAAGCCAAAATATGCATTTATGATTTTTTCATGAAATTATAAATAGTAAAGGAAGGGTTTGTTTTCATTGGGAAGTTAACAATGTTACTTTATTTCCTTTGTCATCTCCTTTCTCTTTTTGAAGAGAAAAGGCAGAAAAGAATTTTTCCCCATCAAATAAAAAAGAGAAATGACAACATATATTCACAGTTATCAAACATCATGATTTTCTGAAAGCACTATTTTTAAAAGAAATATTACAGAAAATCTTCTTGAGAACAGGTTTGGCAAGACCCAGCATTTTTTGAGTAAGACTGAGATTTGATCTTCACAGTTTGCTGTGCTACTCTCTAAACCTGGGCCTGATTCTCAAAAGTGGGATGACTTTGCTGTGTCTATGGATTTATATCTGCAATAACCTTTCTGGTATTCACCTCTGCAATACTCATTACTTCCACACCATGTGTTTGAAATTCAACTGTACATTTAGAAATCGTGGTTTTAGGAACTTTAGGATCTGTCAAATGTCACTTGAATATTTATCAGCAAGCTCATCCCTGTAGGTGCTGCCTGAGCTCTGGCTTCAACTCAACCAGGTTTTCTGGGAGGTTGCTATGGTACTTGCTGGTCAGACTTGTACCCTCTTAGAGCATCCCAAACACATGGACCAATTTGTGGGAAAAGTGACTGCAAGGGGTGACCCACTGAGGCTGAAAATTTTATTTAAAGGGTGAACTGCTTCTTCCTTCAAAGAAGGCTTTTTGACCACCTGTGGTATCTCTGGCTGTGTAGAACTGAAATGGTTTTGCTGTCACAACCAGAAAAATGATTTCATCCCTTCAGCTCAGTGGTGTTTCTTGTCCCATAAGAAACCTGAGCTATTTACTCCCCCCAAATTAAAATTCTCCTTTCTCATACTCAATCTAACCTCTTTTCCCCACTCCATGAATCAGTTTTCCTTTCCTATATCATCCATCCAACCTCATGTCAAGGATTTTTCTTGTCCCTCACTCTTTCTTACCCATCTCCAATCTGTCCCTTTTGTTACACATTGCCCCAAGGTACTGCCAAGAGGAATTTTGAGGATGTTCCCTTGTCCCCCTTCTCTTAAGCCAATGCCTCAAAGTTATACTGCCCCTTTATTCCAGGAACCCTATAAACAACAGGGAGGAGAGAGGGGGGAAGTCTGTCTTGGTTTAATGCCTTTCTCTAGCAAATCAACCGTAGGAGGTTTCAAAACTAAAATCTATATCCAGATGCTAACTATTTGCCAAAAGGCAAATTAGCTAATTATATAATGAACATGAAGTGTCTCACAAGCGATTGCACGGGACTTGGCAGCTCTGCCTTCCAAAGGAAGTGAAACGAATTCCCTTGCAAAACCAGACCAAACTTGGCCCTGATGCTGCTAATAAGAGTTTGGAAACAACAACTTATAAAAGCAGAAGATAGGATCCTTTTTTATGTTTTCTGTCAGTATTTTATCTGTTTCCTGATGGTCTTCCCCTCTGTTTTTTTAAAAACAAAAATTGAAAATAAAAAGCCAAACCAACCAACCAACCAAAACAAAACAAAAAAAAAAACACAACCAAAAAAACCCACCAAAAAACCTCAAGCTGAGTGTGAGGAGTACCAAATTCTTCTCGCAAAAGAAAATGTGATGCTGTTGAATTTGTTGTGGAGCTCATATTCAGGGTGCCATCTACTGGCATGTAGGGCTGGTAGTGCTGTGTGGAGTCTGGAGTTTGGACAGCAAAGGATTCCTATCTGCAAATCCTTAGGGAGCAACTTTTGTAACTTGAACCTTCCTTTTGTACTCTGTAAGAGCTCTTTTATATTCTGTAGAATTTCATTGTGTTTTACACTGAGAAAAATCTAGTGGAAACGTTCAGATTTGGAGGTTTTTCGCTTTCTTTTACGGTGGTTCCTCTAATTCTAGTACCTCAGAAAGTCTTTTTGTAATACTCTGGTATGTGCAAATTAGTTCCAATTTTCAGAAAAATTAACTAAGACTCAGTGAGATTCCAATTAAAACTTTCAGAGATCTTTGCAGCCTTGTCATTTACTGACTGTGTTCCTGCTTGAGATCCAGGGCATGACTTTGTCACACTATTAAACTTTTTTATAGCACATCATGTACTACAACACCAGACAGGGACTACCTAATTTAAACTTATAATGCTCCCAAGAAGGGATACGTCAGAGTTTTATAGGTGGGAGATTTCAGAAGAAAATCTGAGCAATGTGCTCCAGCCAAACATTGGATCCGTGACAGAGCCAGTGTTGCTCTCGTCTCTCGAGTCTGATCAGCTCTCCAGCCTGGAGCCTACTGAAAATCTGTTGAGAAGCAATTTTGATTTGATACCAACATGAAACATGAAATGATTTGACTCTCCAAGTTCAGGAGAAGGAAAAAAAATTTCTTCCTTAGAGCTGCTGCAGTCCTTACTGCCAAAATGGTAAAGTGTCCCTGTGACATGGATTTCAGCGCTTGACTATTCCAGAGGGTGGTGAGGTGTCTCAGGGAGGAAGAACACACCCAGTTGTCCACCAAAGGTCCACAGTGGATCTCCAGTGTCATGCACCAGCTCTGCAGCAGGAATGCATACTCTTGAGTAAAAAAAAGAACAGCTCTAATCTAACTTTTCTCATCCAGAGGTCAGCTTCTGTTGGGATCTTTGAGTAACTGATTCAATGCAGGTGACAACAAATGGGCATAAGCTTTATTTTTGCTACTATTAAATTCAGTGTTTTCATCATGGCATGTCATGTTCAGTGAGTAATGACTAATATTAAAGCACTTTCTTCCTCTCATTTCTCCCTTCAAAAGTGCTGTGAGTCCTCATGTTTCCATGTATCTGGCTGAATGATTTTAAATTCCCCTGTAGGTCCTAACTAGTGGCAGGGGTGTTGGAACTGTACTATTTTAAGGTCCCTTCCAATCCAAAATATTCAGTGATTCTATGAAAAGCTTTATGGACAAGGTCATAGGCAACCACCACCTTTAGATGGTCCTGCTTGAGCAGGGGAGTTGGACCAGATCACCCACCTCGGCCATTCTGACTGCATGACCTCTCATCGTCCACTACATCTGAGGAAGCTTCCTGTAGGAATGGTTTTACCCATGCCAAGGGAGCCTGAGCTTATGAAAGTTGTGTCCTTTCTCCAGCACAGTGGCTGTGTCCTGTCCAGAGATATGCAGTAGATCTCCTCATCTCCCTCTCTCACCTTCACACTATGACCATATCCTTCTCTGCTCCCATGCCTTCATAGGAATGGGCTTTTTTGAAATCAGGGAATTTAATCTTTTAGAGTCTTCAGAGGTTGTGGGAGTGTTGCTAGAAATAGTTGTGCTTTTCAACGCGTTTGGAAAAGGATGACTTTTATATTATAACTGCACTTAAATGGATTTCCCTTTCCCTGGCTCCAGAGTTGGGGAAACAGCAATTCCAGCTTATGTAGTATCTCTTCCTTACACATTTTCTCATACAGTTACATAACAATATAAAGAGCCAATTTTCTTGTGATTCCTGACATATTACTTCATCCAGGATTTACACGTAGTAGTACCAGGGTGAACAAGGCAGGAGGAAAACAGAGCAAGTGTTGTACAGGAAATACAAAGCAAATTTGCTTATGAAAAATGTTTTGGGACTTTGAATCACTAGAATGGAGTTTGTTGAGTTGTTTTAACACTGAAACAGGAGGCTGACTAGCAGCACTGCTGGAGACTGTGATCATTCCCCCTGATCCCTCCAAGAGCTTGAGAGATGTTGTGCTCAGTCATTTCTTAATTTCAAATTTTAAAAATGGACAGAGAAACAAAAATCCCATCTGTGCAGTTGATAGAATTGTAAAAGTTAAGGGAGATTTTATTAGCTCTGGTTTGAATCTGACACTAGTAGGGTTGCAGTGTGGTCCTGTAATGCACTTGTAGAATGCACGTATGGAACTGTGGAGGTAAGATATGTTAATTGGCTTCACAGTGTGTCGTTTTCCTTTGCAAGATTTAAAATGTGTCGTGTGAGCAGGGCCAAAGACAAAGTGTAGTGGCTGCCAGCTGGACGTGGCAGAGGCTTGCAGGGAGATTACACCATAGAGGAGAATGGCTTTTGAGATAAGGATAATCTTTTACATAAACTAACTCTTCCAAGGCAGTTTGGATGGGTGAGTGATAAGGACAATAATAAAACTACAGGCTGACACAGCTGATAGTTATCCTGGTGTTCAAAGATGATCAAGATCTTGCCAGCAAGATAACTCAGCTTCTTCTCCTGACTACAGTGACACAGAACTGGCATTGATACATTTTTGTATGAAGAGTCCCTAGACTAATGCTCTTATTTGATGTTCTTCAGGTTAACCCAGTTACCATGGAAAGGTCTTCAACTTCTGATACAGCCTCTGAAAAGCCTAATCCTTCCCACCACAGTGTGGGGGCTGTTCAAATGAGGATCAAAAATGCCAACAGTCACCACGATAGACTGAGCCAAAGCAAATCTATGATTCTGTCTGAGAACATGAAAGTCGCTGAGCCCGTAAGTAAAACACCCCTAATATTTTCTGGGTTTTCTAATTTTTTTAAATCTACAGAATTATCTCTGTGTGTTAAGATATTGGTTTCATGATCATCCCTTTTTAGGATTACGGCTGGGCCTTGGAATAACAATTTCCTTTCTATGAAAGACAAAATTTGGCTTTAGTGGCCATGATCATAACATCTACTCAGTATTTCAACTCTCAGTTGTTACAGTACTTAAGTAAGGCTGCTGTAGAGAATAGTGCTTACAGTGTCAGAAATACATCACATTTTTCTCAAAAGGCAAACTTTAAAAGCAGACAAAAGAAAACACAAATTTCAGCTCTGTAAATAAAGAACAGCTTTGTCCATAACAAAAATAAACCTTGTTGTAAGACTGAATGAATTGTAGAAAAATCAGACTCTGAACTTATTATTTACACAGTTGACGGAGTTGAAGGAGTTGAGTAATTTTTAACCCATTACCGGTTTTTTTGAAATTAAATAGTTAGTGATGAACTCTACTGCCAGTTGTGTCCCTGCCCCTGTACTCCTTCTGAGCTACTAAACAAACTGATTGGTATGAGTCTCCCCTGGTTAATTTTCTTTCATAATGGTGGCAACTTGCAGCTGAGGCCATATGATGTTACAAAATTATTTATGCAATGTTAGCCACTTTTTGGACTCCAGATCCATTTTGTTCTCAGAGAATGCAAATGAGGGACAAAACTCTTTTAGCTGGGGACATAGTCCCGGGTCTAAGCCACTTTTCATAATGATGCCAACCATTATTTTTTAGTTTTGTTGATGTAATGGATTCCTACGAAACATTCAGCTTTCTAACAAAGTTATTAAATGGAGGAAGACTACAAGACTTTCTGCATTTTCTTCCCTTTTTACTCAAAATTCAGATTTATTTAGAAATGTATTATTCTAGTCATTAATTTCTCTGGTATAACTTATTTCACCTTATATTTCTGGAGAAAAAAAAAATCTGTTTAGATCTTAGCAGCTGATAAGATACTCATTTACCTTCCATTTAAATTATACTCATTACCTCAGACACACTGCACGTGTTTCTCCCTTTATCTTTTATGAAATGTTCCTCCATCACAAACCTGGAACACTGCTTATAATAATTTACTGGGAATACTGTAACATATTATCAGGAAGAACTGTACCTTTGAAAAAGTTTAAAAGTTAAGTATATTTAATGATGCCTAACATTTTATTGGCTGTGTTTAACAAAAGGCACTAGGCTGCAGTTGTTTTTGACAAGCATGAAAACATCACAGCATGAGACTGCAAAAGGAATTATGTAGAGAAATTACAAGTGATCCATCTCTCAATGAATTATCCACCTCAATAGCCTGCAGAACTCAGCTACCAATTAACACCTACTTTATTACATGTTGGGATGTACTTAATAACTTTCATGTGTTTATGCACTATTACCTTGACTGATGCCTCTTGTACAATTAGGCATAATTGGCATATCAATATGCAAAAGTTAAAAGGATTAACCCTCTTAAAACTAATGAGCATTTCTGTATCCAGCTGCTAAATGAGACAAAATTAGCATTTTTCACTTTTGGGCAGGATTTTATCATGCAGTTTCTCATTGTTGATATTACCTTGTTACATAACTTTAGTTTAGGGGATAGTATGCTGGACTGTTACTGAGCAAGGGCTCTAAAAAGTTAAATTAGACATAAATATTCACTACTGCATTCCAATAACCATAGCAGGTACAATATATATGCATTGGCTGGAAGCTGAAAAGTTGCTTTGTGTTACATTTGTTTAGTAGCTAATTATATAAAAGTGGAATTTTACCGAGTATATGTCATTTTACCAAGCAAACTTGGCTCTGACATAATAGATTGAAAGCTTGCCATGCTACTAATTTCCTCTCTATTTCGATTCTTTTCATCTCTTTTTGCCATGCAGATTTTTCTGACTAGGTATTGACAGACTGAAAGTGTTAGGGCGTATTTACTTAAATAAGCCTCTTAAAGTTGTTTGCTAATGCCCAAAGTAAAAGCAAAATTCCTACAGATCCAAACATTTTCAAATACGGGCTTTAAATGCAGAGAGATTCAATTTTAAATAGCAGTGAAATATCAGCCGTGTGCTGACTTGTCTGTGCATGTGACTTTTGAAGGATTTGGGGAAAAGTAATGGAGGAGAATATTTTCTGTCCATTCGAGTGTCTTGAAAAAGAAGGGTCCAACTGATACATACACTCGTGTATATATGTATATATATAAATATAGTAATATTGCTTTAAAATTCATGACACTCTTCTCCATTGCACTTCTATACACAGTCATCATTTTTTCATTTCAAGGCACACAGATCCTTGCTAGAAGATACATATTACCAGTGTATTAATCAAAACTAATAATTTTGGGCTAAAAGATAAACAGAATTTCTACTGATCTATTTCGAAATTTTCTGTTTTCACAGTCTGTCTCTGTTTAGATGATGGATATAATCTATGAAATATCCATTGATTATGCTTACTTTCTGTTTTTCATTGACTGAATATATTTGAGTTATTATTGGAAAGAATTTTCTTTTGAAAAACTAGAAACAGCTGAATAAAAGACTCCATACCACTCTTTTACCACCCATATTTGGTGTGCACAATATACTCTGTTCTACTAGCAAATGGGTCAAATCCTTTTTACTCAACTTACGCAAAACTTATCAACTTTAGTGGATTAAGGCAATCAGCATTTGGCACATTTTAAACAATCAATAGAAATATAGATTTCTAAAACATATTTGGAAAAATGAAATACCCACTTTGGACAATAAAGGGCAAAAACCTGGCACAAAAGTAGAAAGATGCCTGGTGATTTATGGAGAAGAAAATACCTAATTTTCTCTCTGGGATATGCTGTATTCTCAAGCATTTCCTGTGGGCTTGTAAGCACACCTGGGGCTATACTTTTGAAGGTGGACAGATTATTTTCTATAGTGTGACAAAGAAGGATGTGCATCATACATCAGCAGGGCCATATGCACTTATGCATTTTATAGTGGTGCAGATGCAAATGTGGGATGCACAACCTAAATGATGCAAGAGATTCTTGGGTGTTTATGTTATTTATTTTGATGGAAAAGCTTGAGCTTTGTGCAGAGGTTGAAATTTATATTAATGTAGATATTAAAGAGCACAAATCATGAAACTGGACATAGACTGTGGCAAGCAAGGGCTCTTTCTGTGCTTAATGGTAGTGTCTGAACTAGTAATGTAAATGAATATTTGCTATTTTCATCTGTTAAACCCCAGGGAAGTGCATTTTGCTTCATTCGGAATAACTTCAAACAATAAAATATTTTTTTTCCATTGGTGTCTATATTAAGAATTAGAACCTATTTAGACATTCTGAAATGTTAATGTATTTGAGCTTTCTCTGATAAGGTTAAACAAACTGGTAGTTTATTTATCTCTCTAATACATTATCAGAGAAATGGGAAGCAATCTTCTTTTGTTTCTTACTCCTGTGATCATAGAACACTTGCCAAAGTTATGGCTAGCCAAAAAGACAGAAATAAATTTGCTAAAAATATAAGCCTTCTGTTTAGCAGAGTTTTTGAGCCATGTTTTGAAATTGCAGGGCTTGTACATGTTTACTTCAAATCAAGCTTATAGTCAAGTTTGAGGCTTTGTTTGTATAGATTGTCCTGAAGTATATCCTGATATTTAATTAAAATGACACTAAATCACATTGAATTGATAAGACTTGGCATCTCAAACAAAGGTAATTGCCCGTATTGGTTTTGTACAAAAATAGAGCTGCTTGGAAAATGTGCAGCCAACACAGACTGTCAACTCCATTTATAGATCAATATGTGAAAACCATTGATCAGGCAGGCATGTGTAACAGTAACACTTTGCATTTATTTGTTGTTTTTATACCACGTTAAGGCTTACAGGATTATCGGCTTCCAAAATATTTTGACTTCCTCGTAAATATGTTATCTGTTTAATGTTAATTACAAGACAGTCTCCAGCCCTCTTTTAGAGTATTTTCAGTTTCATTGCTATGGGTAGTTTTAGCTGAAAAAGGGATTATTTCAATCTCTGAGAGATCATCAGAGCTTCTCTTATAGTGTAGTTTATTTAGGGAAAGTTTTTGAAGATAGCTCTTTTTTCCTTTTCCCAATTCACTTTCTTTCCTGGAGGAAAAAACAAATCTTGACAAAATTCTTGACAACCTTCTCCTGTCTGAGTTGTGAAAAATATTCTCTTTTTTGTAATCTAATAGTAAGTGCCCAGGCTTTATTCTCTGCAAATTTAATTGTCATACACTAGTCTGTTATAGATGCATCTATGTTTATCTCTATAAGCAAAAAACTGTATTCCCTTCAAATAATATAACAGCACTGGGACAGATACAGAAAAATATATGAGCTTCCCATGTATAAAAATATATGAACTTCCCGTGACAAGTGTGGGAATTGTAAATAAATGTAAGCTTACACCTTGGTTGCTCCAAATATTTCAGAGTAGGTATGAAAGCAGTGAGTCCATAAACACAGTCCAATTTTACTTCTTGAACGTGAATATTGCTAAAAAAAAAAAAAAAAAATCTGTTGAGTAACGTTAGTCATTCTCCTCTCCAGTGCAGGAAAACGAGAAATGAAGTGTGTCATATGTCCCCTTCCTGTATTCAGACTGGTTTTGTGCTTTGAAAACCTAGATCTGCTCTCTGCTCATGCCGTGCTCACAGACTGATACCTACAGCTCTTGACTCCAGTTTTTCATCTGTTTCAGTGCGTGTGTCCCTTGCTCCCCACCTGAGGAGCTGCTCCAGCTCCAGGGCAGAGGCCCTCAGCCTGACAGATGTGCCCCTATGTGCTCATGTATGTTCTACATACCATAAAGTCCTTTGACTTGGAGCCTGAAAGTAGAATATTAATGCATGAGACCATTTTAGGACTTGGTTTACCTTCAATAAGTGATTTTTCTCAACGGAGCAATGTGGGTTGTCTCCCAGCCTTTTCATAGGACCAACGTTTTGTGTGCAGGTGTGTTTTCAGGCTCAAAATGAGTCTTTTGTTTTTCTGAATAATTTTCTTGTTCCTTTTTATGTTCTTAAATATACCCTGTGAGAAGGCATTCTTTACTGTACACTTGTATCATAGCACTTCAGCTGAAATAATCTTAGCTAAAAAGGAAGAAGTTAATTTTGTTGTTTAAGTTCCCATTTATTTCTCCTCCCCACAGTTTCACTGTACCATTTCAGCTGTGTAGCTTGGTAGACAGCATCATAATGAGATCATAGAAAAAAAAATAACCAGCACCTATTTCTTCTTAAAAGCAAGGATAAATTCATTTCAGCTCTATTAAGGGAGTGGTGAATGTAACTGGTTTGGATTCCTTGTTAAGCCAAACTGAAGTTCAGACAAGATATTATATGAGCTGGAATTGCTGATTTTGACTTTTACTCAGTGTGACAGAAGGGTAGAAAAAAGGTTCAAAAACCTCCAGGTTCCCCCCCCCCCCCCCCTTTTTTTTTTGCAGTCTTACATTATCTCACGCTGTGAAAATCTTTACTCTATTTACCAAGCACAAATTAGTCTTGCCAAAGGTTCTGAAAGTTTGCTACTTCAGCTTAGATCCTAAAACTTCAAAGAGAGCTGCAACTCTACAAATTAGTGTATGTGCTCTGCCATGGCTATTTTAACTTGAACTTAGCTAAATTCGTTTATAATTTAGTGCTGATTGAACGCTGCCATAAATGTACATGGGATACATTTTTAAAGTTAGTCCTCTGATTACTAATTTGAATAAAAAACTCTAACCTTGTTAGCATCTGGACTTATTTTCATAATAACAACCCCTTCAGAACCTACAAAGTAATGAATAATTGACAACAAATGAAATGTTTTGATAGTTGTCGGCACAAAGCATGTTTAATGTTTTGTGTTGCTTCCTAGCTAATTATGTAGATGACACATTTGTCAGACCTTGACTGCCATTAGAAACGTGTTTCCAGAGGGGAGAAAAACAGGCTATTCATAGAGTAATTAACTAGAATGCTCAATGACCTGTGAGAGATTCAAATGGCTGCCAGTTCAGACATTGTTTTGTTACAGAAGCAGAGGGGTAATTAAAATTCCAAATTACAGTGCTATGATGAAGCATTTGTTTGTTGACAGTATACTCTTACTCTAGTTTGTTAATTCTTTTTTAAATTGCTTCTAATCCATTTTATAGCTTTAGGAGTTCCGTCTTTGAATTTACTGACAACTAATATTATGGTAAATTGTTCTTCGGCAGAGCACTGCGGGCTTGGCAGTTCCATGGGAGCACAAGGTGGGTGGGATAGAATCACTGTTCTCTCCCCACACTGACATACCATGTGCTGTCATCGAGACGCGGCTAACGCGGCACATCTTGTGAAATGATATGTTCATAATTCTGCGTTAGGGAAGATGTCTAGTTAGGGGAGGAAATGGTTCAGATAAAGTAATAATAATCAAACAAATTGAGGAAGGTGTCCTAAAACGTTAGAGGGAGCGCTGTGATGTGGCTGGGGTGAGGATGACCGTGGGTTAGGTAAGCACTTTGGGAAGCCGAGGTCTGCTCGGTAACAGACATTTGGAGGACGATCATCTGCTTAGAGAAATCAAGCACAAAATATGAAGAACGGGGTGTTTCATAAGAGTCGAGTGTATCTTTGCAGCGCCCTTTCCAGGCAGTAATGGACCTGACAGGATAAACTGTCTTTTCTCCTCCAAATGGGGACTCTTTGCAAGTCCAAAGTGTTAAAGTTCTCTAAACAATGAATTCAATGCAAGCCCGAGTGAAATATTTATTTACTTTGCCAAAAGTGAGACTCTGGTTTTGTTAAGGGGATGTGACAGAAGTAACATGGTGTTTGATGCAGGAGAGCTGACAGCGGCATGGAGTGAGCGCTGATTATCCCGAAGACACTGTCAGCCGGGATTGATTTCCACTTTCTCCGTTTATGTAACGGTTCCTGTAATACAGCTGACCCCAAATCACGTTACCTTGTCATTTCTCTGCATGGATCAAGAAGAGATGAGCTGAAAATAGCTAGGCACTGACCTTGAACTTGCCGGAGAAGTGAGAAGTGACAGTGGGGGATGCTCGGCGGGCGGTCCGGCTGCTCTGCGGCCGCGGCAGCACCAGGGGGCAGAGCAGCACCAGAGATTACAGGTGGAGCAGCGGATGCCACAGACCCACAACCCTGTGACAATTTTTTTTTCCTTTCCCCACTTTTCCCTTCCCGTTTTTCAGTTTTCCCCTTTAAAAACTGAGGAAATGCTAGCTAGAGGAGCAGCCGACTCCAAAACACTGACATTCCCATCATCTGCCGCTTGAAAATAGAATTATTTGAGGTGACGCTCAATATTAAAACACCTTCCTAAATGAAAGCACTGTTAGGAAGTTTTACATCCTCTCTGCGACTATCCCCCCCCGTTGTTTTCCTAGCATCTAGTGAAAAAATGCAGTATTTTCTTAATCATTAATAGAGTTTTCTACAATTTTGGAGGTGTGTGACAAGATCAACATATTCCTCAAAGCCTATGAATGCCTTCCAGTTCCATAGAAAACATGGTGTAAATATATAAAAAATATTTTTAAGCTGATAGGACAAACTGAAAAAGATTAAAAAAACTAAAGAGGTTTTTTTTTTTCTTCAGATGCGGCACTTTTCTCTCTTGCAATGTACATCTCAGGGAAAAAAAAGCAAGTTTGGTTATGAAAAAATTATTTAATTTGCCATCTAAAAACCATGCTACACTTCTTTTGTTCCATATTTTCTTTTCATCTCTTAACAGCCTTTTTTGTCTCTGCTGCTGGCAGGAGCTGTGGAGACATGAGATGGCTCTTTTCAAGGATCTGGTGCTTTGGGGTGTCAGTGCTTGGGGCAGGACCAGGAACCCTCTACTCACCCTTTAAGATATCTGGTCAGAGTTCCCACCTCCGTTTGTGGACATCAAGGCACTGGGAGAAAAGTGGATAAAGAAGCACCCAGAAAATATCTTCTTAGATATTATTGTTCTTAGTTCTTGAGAAAACACAGAGAAAGGCCAGTGGTAAATTTATGTTTCTTAATTTATAACTATTGATTTCACTATCATCTATAGTATAGCTGTAGAACATATGTTAAAACCAATTTTTGGCCACATGACATAAGATGTGATGCCTTGTTTAAGGGCAGAGTAGAGGTGCAGACCTAGATTGTCATTTCTCTGTGGTAACTGGGGACGGGCTGTGTAGTCAACAAGAGCTTAGAACAAAAAAGGAAGAAAAGATTCCCCCCTTCATCCTTTCTATCAAAAATGTGCAAAAATGATGAAATTAGGTGAATCGTAGGATCTTCAAATGTTTCTCCCCTTTGCCTTAGCTTGTTAAAAGCCAATGGACCATCACAGAGTTGGATCAGGTGTTTGTAGCTCAGAACTTGCTTGTATCAAAACTCTTCAGAATGTAGTCTTTGAGCTGTCCTGGTAAAGCAACAGAACAGACTAAGAAAACCAAGACACGAGGTTTTAACTAACCAGAACCCCTCAAATAATATTATTTTCTGTAATTTAACATCTGATTCAAATTATAATGATCTCAGTGCTTTTTTGCTATCATAATTTCATAGTTCATGCTATACATCCTTGTGTCTTTTACTAGTAGGAAAAACTTATTTCCTGCATCTGTTCTGATTGCTCTTCTCAGGCTTCCAATTTTTCTGCTTTTTCATCCTATCAACAGTGGCACTCAAATATACCTGTTAATTACACTGAAGTTACTACCCTGATACTAAACAACCCAACACACTATAAAGTTACATATTTTTGATTCAGGAGTGAGACAGCAATATACTGTGATCTTCGAAACATAATATTTTGTATATATAATATTTCACTTGGCTTCCAAGATAGCCTTCAGTTCTATTTGTTTATTGCAACCAAGTGGAGAAGGAGCTGAACTGAAATTTGCCATGTTTCCCTGGTTCCAACTTGGACATTGGCCTGCCCAGAGGTTTTTTTTTTCTTCTGTTTCTTTACCTGGGAAACAGGACTGTGAATGATGCAAATTTCCTTTGCACGCAATATAGAGGCTGCCTCAAAGCTGGGTCTGCTGCTCTGTTTCAATCATGATCTTTAAGTAGTGAATTCTATTCTCATCATATTAACTCTATTAATTGAAATAGAATTATTCCACAATTATGCTAGTGTAACTGAGAGGAGAACTTGGCCCCAGGTCCTGTACATTCTCCTTATCTATATTCTCTGTGCTTAACTGTTTCAGTATTTTCATCAAAAAACGTCTTATTTTGGCTTCATCATTAATCAGTTCTGTTCCCTTGATTCCATACCCACATGCTTTCAGCGGCATTAGGTTTCTCTGAGGGCCTTCATGTTTTATACTATATATTCCAAAAAGCATGTCTAAAAGTGTTGTTTAAAGGAGTCTCTTTGGCAATCTGTGTCAGTGCACACCGTGACAAGGAACATAAGCTGTGGCATTATATTCCTTTTACGCTATCTTTATTAAGTACTGTACAACAGCTGAATTGTGGCATCTAACACATTTCCTTTCAAAATGCCATCAGATTTGAAATATGTAGGTACTGAAACTGAGATTATATCAAACTTCCCATAGCTAGTCTTGGGCACCTGACCTGCATAGTTTCCCACAGGGGAAAAGTAAGCTCCATTTCTTTAAATTTCCAATGAGAAGGGACATGTGTCTCCTTGCATTGAGCTACATGATATCACATCATGTGGCACAGAGTGACCCAATGCAACATGACAGGAGAGGTAAAGAACCAGAGGTTTTTTTGTTTGTTTTATTACTGCATTGAAATAATTGCACTACCAGTGTGATGAAATGGGGATCAAATTATTTTGTGCATGCCCTAAGTACATGTGCTATTGCACTGTATACAGACATGCTTGCTAAATGTTGTTTAATATGCTGAGAAGGGGTTTTAACACAGACAACAGAGTGTCCTTGTTAGGCAATGTGCCTATTCTTAGAGAAATAGTTGACAGCAGCATTCTCCTGCCCTAAATCAGATCAAATATCATTTGAAGCCAACCTTTTTTTAAATTTTTTTCAGGATCTGATCCTGTCTTGGTAATGTGGTAATATTTTTTGTTTGATTTTTTGTTTGGTGAGCTTTATAGTTTTAAGGGAAATAAGTCTTTATTATCCATGATTTTGTAGTTAAGTGTGTGCACGCACACAGCCATGGCAAGGCTGAGTTGAAACCTTCCCCTTCAGCGCTCAAGACCTGAAACTTTGAAGGAAAGAAGGAGCTTCATTTTTTAGTGTAGAGCCCGTGGAAAAAAAAAATTCTTTATATTTCATAGACAAATATTACTAATTTATATTTCTTTTTTTTATGACAGTACTGCCTAAACTTTAGAATCAGTTATGCCTTTCTTTTTTGTGATTATTGACTATCTGAGCTGCCACATTCTCTGACAGTTACAGTAAAAAGTTGCATTTAAGAGTACAGCCAAAATGCGAGTAAAGTATAAAATGTGCTATCCTTTCTAATCTCTGAATCTTCCCCCAGTTTTGGAATCAATTTTGAAAGATTGCAAAATACCCAATCCCATTTTCCATCACATCCCTCCCCTGCCCCAGAGCTGTGCAAGAAAGATTGTTCTCCTGGATATTCCATCCATGGCCAGAACTGGAAGTGCTGCAGCTGTGATGAGCGAATCTGTTCTCATGACATCTCTAGCCCCAAGGCAGGTAGAAAACCCAGACGAGCATCCAAACTTTTGTGTGTTTATTTGGACCAAACCTGGATTTTGGACCAACTGAGCTTCCCATCAGTGGTTCTGTCATCCTTAAGAGCTCGTTCTTCTCGATTGTGGTCCTGAAGTCAGACTCTTACTTTATAACCTCATTACACAAAAAACCCCCCAATGTTTAAAAATTAAAATGCCAGGTGCCAACTCTTCTCAGTAGTTGGCTACTTTAACTTTGAGCTTTCCATTTTTTATCAGCAAATGATAAACTGAAAATTCAGTGTTCCCAGTTTAGATCTTTCTCAAAATTAAAGTGTAAATCTAAAGTGGCCACCTGTAAGCACTAAAACCTGAAGACATTTGGACACAAGTTTAACAAATTGTTTAAAGAACTGCCAATTGGTTGCATCAGGTTTTAAGAAGAACTTTGCAGGGAAGATCCAAAATTTCCATTTTAACATTTTAAGGCCTGATTTTCTTTTTCCTATTTTTTTTTCTTTTTTTTTTTTTTTATGGGGGGGGGGAGCAGGGTTTTTTTTTTTTTTAATCAAGAAATTGAGAAGCTATGAAAAGAAGTAATATGATTGTAGATAAACTATTGCAGAAGCATAAGGTTGACAGCACCGTGAAAATCTCAAAATCCTGTGAAAGACTGGGGCAATGAGGCCCATTGTGAAAAGAATGGAGCAAGGATGGAGCTGAGGGATTGGAGACAGGTGGGCTGGGTGAAATGGGGTGTGAAAGGTGAATTTGTTGCAGCTGAATGGAGCTGTGTACCCTGGCTGGAGGAAGAGTTGTAATCCTGGTCTGCAGTGCTGGTGCTTTGTTGGCAGCCAGGGAAAAACTCTTCATCTGTTTTGGGGTTTAAGTGACATCATTTCCAGGTAGGTGTATTTTATTAAGTATGGTGGTTTGTAGAAAATCTTTAGCTGCACTGAATTTGTCTGAAATCCTCCAGTCTTGTGAGTCAAATTTTTATGTTGATCTAAACAAGAGAGACATCCTAGTATACTCTGAGCACATGCACCACCAGTTCCTCAAAAACCACCATCATTTTCTAAGAATCTCATTTGGTTTATTTATTATTTTCTTCATGTAAATTCTTTCATGCTTTTATGGCAGATGAGCCTGATTACATGAAAGTTTACCTTTCAAATCCTTCCCATTTATCACACCATTTCCTTACCTAGAAAATCCCAATGCAGCCACTGCTAATGTTTGATAAGATTTGTACCTGGTAGATTCTAAATTACATTAATGCACAAAGCCTGTGATGCCAGGCTCCCTATTGTTACAGTTATTAAAGCTGTAACTGAAATCATATCTTTCATATTGATCTTCAGCTAGCAGCTCTTATCCAGAAGCTTTGTTTCACATTAAAGACACTAATGATTGTCTCCACAAAATGAGCAGCTTAATAGTTAGAAAAAGTTAAATGGAAAAAAAAAACTTTGATAGCCACCTTTGATAGCTCTTCGTTCCAACATCTCTCATGGCCACAAAGTGCAAGCCAAGCATTAATAGTCCTTTTAATAAAATGACTTAAAAGAAATCAATAGGATTTCTCACAAAGCCTAATTTCCAGCAAGTTATGTTATTTAAATGTTTGTATTCCTTCTGAACAGCTCATGTCCTTCTGTAGCTGCCGGTTTTTCCTGGAATTTCTCAGGGTGTCTTCCTGAGGTTTTCAATTTTTATTTTCGGGGGTTTAGTTTTGGTTTATTGCCTTATTAAAATTTTGTAACAAATGGAGGAAATAGAGGTCCTATACACTTTTAAGTCTGCCAAAATTTCCTGTAGACATAGAGACAACAGTCTGTTTATGGGGTGGATGGCGAAGTCTAATTAGATATGTAGTAACTAAGAGCCTTTTCAAGCAGTCTTGGATACTTTGGTTCCTTCATGGACTATGAGAAATCTTTCTCTTCCCTTATCTTCAGAAGAAAATGCCTACCAGCTGAAATTGTGAGAAATGTGTCTGCAGGACAGGAGGCTTTGGCTTAGGCTGAAGTTTGTAGGTGAAGAGAATAGAATCACAGAATGGTTTGTGTTGGAAGGGACCTTAAAGCTCATCTCATTCCAACCTCCTGCCATGGGCAGGGACACCTTCCACTAGACCAGGTTGCTCAGCCCCTCATCCAACCTGGACAGGGATGGGGAAACCACATATTATTGTACTTGTTCTTTTGCCTTTTTTTTTTTTTTTTTTTAAGGATTTCTGTGTAGCTTTTCTGTTAATTTTTAGTTCACTTGTTTGTTTTGGCTTAGGGTGAGGAGCAGCTGCTGGATTTTTTCTTGTTTTCAGCTAGATAATTTTTTTCCCCCTTTTTTGGCTGTGGCCGACAGTGCAACCTAGGTGTTTCCATGAGTGAGACCATATAGTGTGAGCAGAGAGATACATGTGAAATTTTTATGTTCTCTGAGCTCAATTATTGTACTTGACATGTGACATGTATCTATTTAAATACTCATAACCAAATGAAGGACTTTTCTTGATGCAAATGCATAAATTGCCTTATTTGGGAAAACCAGGTTGTATTTAATATTTTACATAAACAGCAATATAGTATGCTGACAAGGTAGAATATAAGGCATCAAATTAATTTGCACTACTATAAACTGGGGTTCAACAGAGATCATACCCTGCATGTTCAGCGGGGGTTGGTTTTCCCTCAAAAGCTCTAGTCAATCCACAGCAATGATTAAATCAACTATTCCATATGTGAAATGTGCATAAAATCATGAGGCTGAAAGAGAGGGGGAAAGAAAAAAACATTGATGAAAAAAACACAGCAAAGCAGCTAAAGAAGAGTAGTCTATGTAGAGCTCCACAGCTACAAGATATTTCCCTCTTTTTTCCATATCACATGGTGATTCCACCCTTATTTCTGCTGCATTTTTCCCAGACTCCAGTGGAAGGAAGAGCCTGGATTAAGCTAATGCAAGGACATGTTTTGGCCGCTTATTATTTATTACAATTTTAGTTCCAGGTTTCAAAAACAATTAGGGAAACTGCTTAATAGGAAAATGACTCTAATTACTTGTTAATTGAGGTTATCTGCTTCACATTATTCAAAACATAAATTGTGTTGACACTTGTACCCAGATATGATTACTTAATAAACAGACTGAAAATGCATCGTGAATGCATGCAACCCCCCAAAAAAAGACATTTTATTTTTCAACTCTGCTTTGCTCATCTGAAACATGTTAAAAATATGCACATAGTTTGAATTAAGCCCAGTTATAACATGTTAGTACAAAAAATAAATTATATGCTTCAAACAGTGAAAAGATGAAGGACTGAAAATAGTAAAACTTTTCATTTCTCAAGCTTGAACATAGTATGTTCAGGTGAGGTTTACACACAATAAGAAAGAGGGTTACATGAAGTATAGTGTTACCTTTGAATAAATAATTTAGCTGATAAATCAAGTATCTGGATCCAAATAAAATAACAATGTTAATATTTATCATATTAGGATTTATGCTTGTGCGTTATTGTGGGTATCAAAAAACACAGCAGTGTAATTTTTTTAAAAAACTCATTTGGGGATGAGAGAAGC
>WEIV01010600.1:28685-78148 GCA_013390005.1 Calyptomena viridis | reverse complement strand
CAATATAGTATGCTGACAAGGTAGAATATAAGGCATCAAATTAATTTGCACTACTATAAACTGGGGTTCAACAGAGATCATACCCTGCATCTTCAGTGGGGGTTGGTTTTCCCTCAAAAGCTCTAGTCAATCCACAGCAATGATTAAATCAACTATTCCATATGTGAAATGTGCATAAAATCATGAGGCTGAAAAGAGAGGGGGAAAGAAAANCAAAAAATAAATTATATGCTTCAAACAGTGAAAAGATGAAGGACTGAAAATAGTAAAACTTTTCATTTTTCAAGATTGAACATAATATGTTCAGGTGAGGTTTACACACAATAAGAAAGAGGGTTACATGAAGTATAGTGTTACCTTTGAATAAATAATTTAGCTGATAAATCAAGTATCTGGATCCAAATAAAATAACAATGTTAATATTTATCATATTAGGATTTATGCTTGTGCTTTATTGTGGGGATAGAAAAAAACAGCAGTGTAATTTTTTTAAAAAACTCATTTGGGGATGAGAGAAGCAAGTTTCTGACCAATATATTTTCTAGAAGAAGATAATTCCACACTTTGCAAACAAACCTCAAGTATCTCCTTTTCCCTTTACATTATTGTGCCCTGGGACTACTACTTTTTTGCAGAAATATACAATCCCTATTTTTAAAAAGTGTCAGTTCTTGAATTAGATTTCATGGGCATCAAATGGCTAACAATATCCAAGACTATTCCATACAATGGAATTTGCCAGCCATGTAAATGTGGGTAGGAGCAACCATTTTTAAAGTATTGGCTTTTGGGGGTTGTGTTTTTAATTTTTCATTTTTGTTTTAAAGGTAGGTTGCAAACACAATTTCTTTAGAGTCCCAAAATTTTTATTACAGGAAAATAGACAGTAAGATGAAATACAGCATTTTTGTTCTAAAGACATAACCAGTAAACCTGTTGACCAGAGAGATTTCACGTGTATTTCACCTTGAAATTTCCCTCTTTGAAATGAGCAAAAGACCTTGGTTCATGAAAAGGAGGAATGATTCCAGCCTGAGGGTCCATTTCTGTGTGTTAGACTTGGGACTATTTATTGATGAGGCATTTTTGGAAACAGGAACCTCAGTAAAGCACAGCAGTTGGGCAAGGAAAGGGAGACAGCAGAAAAATGGTGGAGAGGGAAATAAATTAATTCTTCACATTAAAGGGGCTGATTACACATTTTGCATGATTATTTATTTCTTAATATGCAAGCTTAACTCTTCCACCTCGCATTTTTGGACTTGTATTTTCTTAGCTAAATACTTTTGTAAAGCATTTTCTACGGAAATACTATTACTGCCTTCTCCTTCGTATTTTGCCAAGAAATTATGGAAAGTTGCAAAGCCCACAAGGATGGAAGTTTCAGAGCTGTGTTTGTGCCCATTAATTTTCTCTTCTATGATATTTTCCCATTTTCACTCTGTTTGACATTGAGCCTGAGCTTTGTTCCTGACTTGTAGCCTATGGCAGTGGAACGGGGAGATGAGACATCACGGAGATGTAGAGCACACATAAAAAGAGAAGATGTGTAAAAACTGAAATGACATGGCAGCTGAAGCAGCTTGTTGCTCAGCTTGGTTGCATGTTTGAGTGGAGAAAGCGAGGTAAATTGTGATATGTAAGAGAATAACACTCGACAGGGTGTATGGTTGTAAGGTATATGGATGCTCAATCATGTGGTGAGGCAGAAGGCTGAAGGACAAGCGCCTTCAGTATCCACACAGTCTGTAGATATCCGTATGACCTACAAAACAGGGGGTGTTAGGCTTGGAAAAATATCCCTTACAAAGCTTACACAAGCGATTTTAAGAAAATTCCATCTGTACTATTAGACCGGCTCCTAATCTTTCAGTAATTATTAAAATAATAAAGTTTAGGGGGGAAAAAAAAATCACTCTCACATGGTTCTCTGTGCACTCACCCCACAAATAGATGAATTCTCACAGTAGTCTATACGCAAACAGCCATTTTCACTTCCCACTGGTTGTACTTATTAACCTATTAGAGATACATGTGCCTTTATGCTAATTTTTCTGATCATTTACAACCACCACTCTATCTGTGCCTGAATGGGTCTGTGTAATGGATCTGATGATCTTCAAATCTGGAGTAGGATTTATTTAGGTCAGACTCCATTTAGAGCATTTTGGATATTTGAGCTGGGAAGTGAATGGCCCTTTGTATACTGGCAGTAGGACATTTTAAGATGTTTATGCAGAGTGTTGTTTAAATTTTGATACTTTTAGAGCCACATAGAAAATAGTTTGCAAATTAGTTTCTATGGCAATGTGTAATAAATTACTGAAGGAATTATAGTTTAGGAGGATTTATCTTCCCTTGAGGTTGCATTTAACACACACACACACACTTAAAACTGCAAGATATTTAAAAAATCAGTTTGACACAGTTCTCCAGCTCGCCTCTGCCTTCCTGACTGTATGTGCACCTGTATAAATGAGACAAAATATCCCATTTTTGATCTGGCGACTTTCCTTGCAGATAAAGAGGTGATTTTATAAAACGTAGTGCACTGCAAAATCAACATCATTATTTTAAGACGTGGAAATTGTAGAGTCTGGGTAGTTTTGTTCTTTCTATAAGACGTGCTGTGCATTTGGCAGTTTATAAATCTATAGTCACTGAACCTGTGTAGTGACAAACTGAGATATATTGACTGAATTGCAAGATATTTAAAAAGCACCTATTACAGACATAGGTCCTTTACACAATGAAGAGCAACCAAAGCTAACCAGTGTATAAAACCTTCCCTGTATTAAACTTCAGCCCAAATATTTCATCACTAAGGGAAAACTGCAAGCCCTGCAGTGCTGGACCAAACTGATGCAGTCACTGTGTCCTGGAGGATTATAAAGTCTTTAAGTTCTAAACTCTATGCACAGAAATAATTTCAAGAATCTTGCTTCATCTCGAATTATAAGGGCTTAATCCTGTGCTGTTACAGGCTCACTTTTAAGATAGTGCAACTTTATAATAGTGATGCAGGAAAAACCAGAACAATTAATAAATATTTGTATGATTTTGTGTTTATGGCTCGGTTTTTGTTTGCATGGTGTTTTTAAAATCATGTGACTTGCTTATAAGAAACTCATGAATAAGCCTCCATCCTATTAATGACTAAAAAGGTATTGAATTGCATCTACTGCTGATGCTAATTTCAGAACAAACTGTCAATTTTCAGCAAAATTTTAGGAAACTGAAATATTATCCTAGAACCTTATAGAGCTTTCTGAAGTGGTCCGTGCCTGTTGATTTAAATTGTAAATATTGAGTTGTCAAAGAAATTACAAAATTCAAAACAGGACAATCATTATGACAATCTTCAAAAAGGGAAAATAGCATGACTTGGAAAATGTAACATAAAAGATTATTGGGTTAAACAATGGAAAAAAATGTTGCAGGTTCAATTAAAAAAGAAATAAAGTTAGGAAAATCATTGATGTCAATCATCATAACTGAATAAACAACAAATTTGCTACCAAACGAATTATTTTTTGATGTGAGTCTCTTTGGGAAAGGCAGCCATAATTTGTGAAGTGCAGTGAAAGTTTGTAAGTCACTCGACTTAATAGTACGTGACATTCTGATTAAATATTAGCTATGTGCTGTATCAGTGAAGCACACATTAAATGGATTAAGAACTGATTAATTTACACGTTTTGGAAAGTAGTCCCAGGGGAATCATCATCAACTGGGTGAATTTTTAGAGTTGTTCTCTAGGGACTAGTACTAAGCTTGACACTAATCACTCTCTTTATCCATGATATGGAAGTAAATAGAACAGTTCTGATAACATTTGAAAAAAAAAGGCAAAGATTGATGGACTGGCAAATAGATCTGGTTAAGGGCACTTGTAGAGAGTGATCTGGGTTTTAATGGCTGTAAGTGCATTTTAATTTATCCAAATATATGTATATATGGGAAAGAGGCCGTGTTCTCAGAACTAGGAATTTTATTTTGAGATTTTACTGCAAAAAGTAGCTTCAGAGGGTGTTTTTGTGTCAAGAAATTTGAGCTGACCATTGTGACTAGTAATGGAGAAGGAAGATGGCAAATATTCGTGTCTGTCAGTGGCACTGATGAGAAGCAAGCCAGAATAGTGATTCTGAAATAATGGAGAAAGCTAAAAAAAAAAAAAAGGAAAAAAAAGAAAGATTAGAAAACTATGAAAGATTAGAAAACTGTCTGAAGGACCTACAGACCTCAGCATGTTTAAATTATCTAGAAGAAAATGAAAGGCAAATTTTTTCCCTCTTACATACTTTAGGGGACAACATTGGGCACCAAAGTGTTCTTCAATGCATGGGAAAAGGTGATACAAGATGAAACATCTGGAAGTTGGAAGCCCCCCAATATGAAACAAGAGTTACAGCACATTTTGCCAAGACTAGTGGGAAATTACCAAGAGAATTGGCAATTTCACCATGTTTTCATGCCTTCAAATAAGAAATGTATCCTTTCCAGGGCGATATCAAAGAGAAATGTCTTAGGTTAAGTCCAGCAGAGTTTGGATTGACATTTCCAAAAATGGTGCCATCTTGATTCCTCGTACATGTCAAGGGGTGGAGAAGCAAAGAGATTGAGTGGCTGGTGCTATTTGAAAGCCTTTGTTGAACTAGGGATGAAAGAGGAAGAAACTCAGCACTTGAGTGATAAACCAAAGCCTTTTTGCCTGTCCCACATATTTGTAACTTTGATGACAGCATGGTATACATGTATGTCCAGCATGATATATGCACTGAAATATACAATTGGAATTGTGTTTTTGTGTGCCACCAAAGCTTCTAATAACCTTTGGCTCGTTTGTTTTCTTGAGGTGTTGGCTGCTTGGGGATTTTTTTGGTTCTAGTTTTTTAGTTTTGTTCTTCCGTTTTTTTTTTTCTTCAAAAATTATATATATGCTTAAAGATTAATGACTTCTCTGGAAGTGTACCTGGAGTAAGTGCTATCTTTATACACTGCCCATATTTTGGATGGCAGTGGATGATTCTTGTTTTGTTGAGTATATTGTTCTATTTTGTGTAAGGTAGGTGACTTCTCTATCAAAACAGAACAAGGAAAATCAAATCAAGGGCAATTTTCAGTCTGTCTGGGCACTTCGGAAGTTTCAAACAGGATAATTCCATTTTTTCTTTTCTCTTTCTGCTGTGTTAGCATTATGTGGTTTGTTGTCAGTGTAATGCCACACAAGTAAAACCAGGAGATCCAGGGTGCTTGGATCAGGAATATGTACTTGCTTCTCCTCCTCAGTGTTCCCTTCAGAACATGGACCAATTAGTGGAGTGGATGATTTGAAATGTTTCTGTGTCTTTGAAGGTCAAATAACAAAATATTTTTTTAACCTGTGTGACAAAGAATCTCATCAGGAACCCTGAAGCCCAATACAAATTTGAAAAACTCACTTCGGTATTTAAAAAACTCCAAACCAAACTTTAACCTTTACATCATTACATTTTTACTGTGTCAGCAGGTTTTGATAAAAATGCTAGGATATTAATTTTGTGTGAAATGAAGGCAAATTGTAAGTGGAGAATCCCTGAGCTGGGTAACAGCATTAGCAATCACTGCTGTCCTACCTGGTTTGCTGCAAGGTTGTGATTAAATATAAAACTGAGAAATCTCCAAGGAAAAGTGAAGAAATTTAAGCTTTTAAATATTTTCATTCTTTTCCTAGCTGAATATCATGATGTCAAATCAAACAGGAAGGAGTTGTCCTGCCAATTGACCTTTGCAAAATTACCCATTTGCCTTAAAAGCTACTTGAAGTAGATCAGTTATTATCTTGATTACTCTGTTTCTTCCATGCTAATGTTTATAATGGCACCTGGGAAAATCTGTTTGAAAACTTTGCTTCATTCTTTCTTGTGCTGCGTCTGTAATTTGGTCCTCTGAACAATGCTAATAAGCATTACTGATTTTTTTTTTTTGAGAGATTACAGGTCTTGATGACATGAGAGACTAATATGACCCAACAGGACTGGGAAAAAAAGTATTCACAATCTTATTCAGGTTATTAGTGCAAAGGGAAGGGAGAGCAGGTGGCAAGATAGATGGCCATCTAGATACTATCAGTCTGACAGGTATCCAAGTGGTTCTGTATTACAGTTTCTAATTTTGGTCTCTGAATAGTTTTTAATAAGATTTAGCTATGGGGTTGTCAGGTGTGACCCATGTTAGAAGATACTCCTTCAATAACATAAAAAATGTTCTTTGTGAAAATTTGTGTACTGACAGAAACAAAAGGCTTTCCATTGTAAAAGCCAATATTTTACCTCTGCTCTGCCTGGAATCAACAGACTAAAAGTTAGAAAGAAGGTAGTCTTAGTGGGTTTTGTTCACTTCAGCTTAAAGAAGCTGAACTAAGCTTGAAAGTCAGAGCAAAACAGTTTTTATTCCGATTCTTTGATTTTTGTCACTGAATGTTCATAGAGACTTTTTTGGCTTGTGTTCTTTATAAATCCCATTTCACTCTGGAGCCAGGACATTTTCGGCACGGCTCCTGCGAAACTTGGACACAACGATTTGACAATATGTCCAGACCAAAACAGATCAAGCAGCCACACATGACTGATTCGGCTGAGCATGCTCAAAGACAAGACTGATGTCTCCACACAGTGAACAATTCTCTAGAGTAGGGACAGCATGCTCAAATCCAGTCACCCCAGAGTAAACACTAAGTTAGACACAGCTTAAATGTGCCTTGGAGCACAGGCTTTCACTGCTGACTCAATGAAAGCCCCGAGCCAGGCTGCAGATCCAGCCCTGCCGTAGCTTTTATATCTCTTTTCAGCCTGCTAACATGTGTCTGTAATCACTGGAGCAGTATTGGGGTGCTCTCAGAGAGGGGGAAGGGGGAAAAAAAGAGAAAAAACACCCGTTAGAATAATTTTTTCAATTGTTTCATGGATATTTGCAACTCAGTTTCTTAATTTTCCGTGAGTGTTTGTAAGAGTGATGGTTTGTTCATCAGAGTGTTGGTAGGAAGGAGGATTCCTGGAAGACTCCATTGGAAATACTCTCTGCTTCAGAGCTCTTTGATTTCCCCCTCCCTCCTATTTTTAGAAGTTTAGTTCATCTAATCAAAGAGCAGAAGTTCTGTGCCTTTTCTAATGATTCCCCTACAGTATATGAAGAACAGCTAAAGAATGGATGGTCTGTAAAAATACCATGGCATTTATATGCACAAAGTTGTTCAAATAGCTTCAATTAAAATTGAAATAAAATATATTCCTTTGGAATAGTTAACAAAATATTAGATTTTTAAATAGCTCATTTAAAGTAATAAAATTCACGTTGTTTATTGATTTGCTGTTAATCAAACTATATTTGGGAAGAAAATTATGTTTTAATTTTAACAATGGTGCTTTGTTCTAAAACAGTTTCATTAAGGCTGATTTTTGAACTCAAAAATAAAAAAAAACAATAGAGAAATGTGTGTTCTCTACTAACATTTTGAAAAAAATGTCTTGTTACCAAGTAGGGCTTTCTCAAAGGGCAATGACACAAATAAAAATGGATCTTATTTTAAAATGACATTTTTACTTTCTACTCTTACTGGTGATATTGTTTACCAGTGAATATTTTCTGCTGTATGATGTGTATGGAATGTGCATTGAAGGTAAACAACCTTAAGCAGGTCTGGATTTAGTTCACACTGGTTTTAGTATAACTTGCTTTTGATTTTTATATACTTTGGCCACTGGGTGAGGTGTGATGCCCAATGTAGTTTTAAGGCAAGTTGGATATTGGAGGTGCACTAACCTGGGAAGCAGTGAAACCAGGCAGTGCTCTGGGCCATGTGGCTGTGGTTCTGCTCTGATGCTCGATCCACTTTGTTTCAAGTCAGCCTGGGTATCCCTTCACTGCCATCGACAAAGTAGGGTATAGTCTTACATGGGAATTCTTGCAATTTTTTCACATCATTGTATTTTGTATTTCTCTCCCCCGCCTCCAAGCATATTCCCCCCTCCCCTTGTATTCCTGGCACATATATGTCCACAGGTGTTATTAAGTGTAGGGTAGCATGTGGTGTCCATGCTTCAGTGCTATCGCAGAGGAAGGACTTCCTACAGGAAAAAAATGATCACTTTCAGTATTTTGCAGGCTGCCCATCTAAGCCCATCATTGCCTGGCACCTACACACTAAGGGCAAGGATCCAGCGAACTTGTGAGTGGGCACCATGCCATCTGAACAGATGGGCATGGAAGTAGGCAGCCAGTAGACCATGTATGTGCATCAACTGTGGGTGTTGAGGGCAAGATTCCCAGTGGAGAATGTCCAAACAGCTGTCTGGCCTGAGCCAACATGCCTACGACCAAGCAAAAGTGCCATCCCTAAATCCTGCTGAGTTGGATTAACCTTCAAAAATAAAAATTGCTTCTGCAGTAGCATAAGGTGAGTTTTTGGCTTATTTAAATCCAAAGGAAAGAATTAGGTAGGCAGGATAAAGAGATGTGCTAACAAAGGGTCCACTAGAGAGGACTGAGTATTATTCTAGGAATATTAATAATATTTTATACAAGGGTATTTATGTGGCACACAGTAACAGATGACTTGCAGGAGTGTGACATCAATGTTAATTATGCTCTTTCAGTAAGACAGTCCTTTCAGAAGAGAGCTTTTGAGTGCATTGTGATTGTAGTGTGTGTGCTGGATGTAATTTTGTAAAGGCAATTCTTTCAGATGTTTTTGCACTTTCACTTACTAAGTTTTAATGATATTTTTTTGCTTTCCTCTTACCTTGAGACTACAGTTCCAGGGTGCAATTTCAGGTCAGAGTTGCTGATACAGTTTGCTGTCACAGCTGAGTTCTCACATTTATTGTCTTTAATATTCTAAGGTCCAAAAGGGACATGAAAAGATAATCTATCATTACTTTCTGTCTGTATTAACTTTGATTTTTACCTTTTATAGGCTTAACATCCAAGAGTACAGTTTTGCAGACATGGATGTCAGAGGCAAAGAATAGTGAAACACTGATGGCAATCACATTTTTATTCCTGCTGGTTTTACTCCATATTTCCTCTATCATTGCTGCACTACTCATCTGTAATTTTACCAAAGCACCTGCAGCAGTTCAGATAAATATATTCTAATATCATAGTGAACCAAAAGTAATAACTCCATGATGAATAGAAAAATCAGAATAGGAAACTTATCAATCTATTTTATTTTATAATTTATATATGGTTGAATGGATGCAGTCGCAGTGTGCATGTTGCTGTATTTTGTTACATGTTTGCAGCCTATAGCAGAAAAGGGTCATAGAAATATATAAAAAGTCCCACTTTTAATGTGCTTTTCCTAAATCGATGAGGACCGTATTTAATGCAATTAAAGCATATTGAAGATTAGAGACTGGGTTCCAGTTTGATTTCCAGTTGGAAATCCTGAGGATTAGAGGCAGAGCAGCTGTTGGTTCCTTTGTGATAGTTTGATCCCCAGGTACACAAATCCAAGTGACCCACAGTCAAATTTAGAACTGCCTTAGGATTTCTTGAACACATATGGGTGGTAAGAACCTTTTGTAGCTGTCTCCTCTTCTACATAGGGTTTTGGCACATGTCCTACTCCCGAAAATGCTAAAAATGAAGCCAACTACATCAGCTGGGACTCCCTCAAAGCAAAGATCAATTGGACCAATTTCAAAGTCCATTTGAGTAACGAGAGAGGAACAAAAGGGCTCCTACTCTAGGGAAAAATCTGCTCCTGGGAAAAAGTAAGCCATTAGTGGAGAAACTTACCTGGTGCAGGGTCATCCTTGGAGTTAAAATATTAGCCCAAAGTGGATACCCCATATTTGGAACATCCCTCCAATAATTTGGGGAAAGGAGGCAACATAGTTTCAAACAGACCATGTTTTGTAATGAAACTCATGATTAACGATTCTCTGATCACAGAGAATCAGTTCATCTTATCACTGGCTGAAATTTAAACTAGGATCTGAGTAATTATTTTGCTCTTCTTTCATGAATGAAGATAAATGGAGATACTCCCCTGGCAGAAGTGCCACAGTGCTCGTGTACAGCAAGTCCTGAAGGCAGAGAGCACGCCCACGTGGTTACACTGCCTTGACAAAAAATACCCACCTTCACAGGCTCGAATACAAAGGAGGACCCTTACACTGTGGGAAAGGTCTATAGGATTCTGATTTATAAGGGATCAAGAGGTCAAGGGAAGCAAAACCATTATCATTATTTTCAGAGGCTCTGGAGATGTGAGCTGAGTGTAGAGGGCAGTGTGCTCAAAGGGAGACATGCAGGGCGAAGGCAACACAATCCTGCTTGCTGCTTTTTTCCTTCCCCCCACTGATTTCAGGCTGCAGATTCTGCTGAGAGTATGTCATATGTAACAAACTCAGGCCTGTAAGGACTGTGAAGTGGTTTTCTTATTAAATGATGCATAGAGAGATTATCTGGTCTGTAGCCAGCACACAAAAGCCTCATCCATGCAAGTTCCGAATCCTGAGCAAAGCGTTTGGTCACCTGCGTAGTAATGAGATTTTGGGAGCCTGGGGATGGGAATGGAGGGTGACGAGCAAATGTGGGCTAGTGGGGGCAGAACTGAAACTGCGCCTCATGCCTCTCTTCCCCTGCAAGCCCTAGAAAAAAAGAGACCTATTGTGTTATACTGCCTTGTAGTCTCATTAATTTTTCTTCTGAAAACATCTATTTGAGATACAAGCAAAGAGGGAAAAAAAGCGCATGTAGTTCTAATGTAACTCTGAGGAGGATGGTGTTAGGAGGGCTCCAGAGCAAGTTAGGGGTTCCAGTGGTTATGGCTATGGGCAAGGAGCCCTCTAGGCCATAGAGGGCTGAAAGGGGTCTTCCCCAGTGCTGAGAGGGGTCTTCTGCTGAGTTATGGCAGAGCTCTAACGTGCAGTGTGTGTGGGAGGAATGGGATTGCCTCTGCTGTGTCTTGACATCCTCCATGTCTTGAGAATGGACCTTATCTGCTGAAATGAATAGAATCATATAATGCGTGGTTTGGGAGGTACCTTAAATATCACTTATTTTCACTGACATGGTCAGGGAAACCTTCCACTATCCCAGGTTGCTCCAACCCTTGTCCAACCTAGTTTTCAACACTTTGAGGGATGGGGCAGCCACAGCTTCTCTGGGCAACCTGTGTCAGGGCCTCCCCACCCTTACAGCGAAGAATTTCTTCTTAATCTCTAAACTTACCCTGCCCTCTGTCAGCTTGAAGTCATTCCCACTTTTCCTGAGACTAAATGCCCCTCTAAATGACAAAGGAGCATCTCCATGTGAGGAGGCCCGTGGGATTTTCTTAGTGTCTTTCACAGCAGAAGAGAAACCCTATCATAGCAGAGTTGTTTCCAAATAATTTCTGTAGATAATGATGGACTTGCCATACTGCCCAAGACTGGATCTTTTAAAACAAATCACTTTGAACACAGCAGTGAGTGAAATGTTACAGGGTTTTCTTTGCCATTGCCTAGGTGTTTTTCAAGGGATATGGCCATTAAGAAATGCTACAATACATTTTTGTTAACTTTCTTTATCTAAGCAATTATGAGCTGTCACTGTGGTATGGGAGTGACTGGGAACAAAACGACCACAGACATCACTAAATCAGGTGTCACCCCTCCTTCTCTGTGGAGGGAATGGCTTTCAAAAAAGTTTATGTGACTAGTTTGTACTTTTATTGCAAACTTTCAAGCTGCCACCAGTAAGTTCGATCCAGTAAAGAATGGAGTGTTCTGGCCCTGATCCAGAAAAACACTTAAGCCCATTGCAGAGTGCTTTGCTGGATTGGATCCAGAGCAGAGCATCAGGCAGTAATAGGGGCTCAACAGTAGGGGATTTTTCTCTTTTTTGGGTGTTTATAAAGGAATCTCCACATACATGATTGCAGTGTCGGCAGGATGAAACAAAATAATAGTTAGACCCTAGAAAGAAAGGTCAAAACATGAACAACATGACAGGTTTCTGGTAGAAATCTATCAAAACCTCCACGAGAACCTTCCCCTTGGCAGAGCAATACAGTGAATGATGGAGAAAACAGCAGGTAGATGTCATCCCAGGGTTTCCATCCAAAGCAAAGCTGCTGGACCAGGTGGTGCTTGTTTGAGCAAACCAGGGTTTTCCCAGGCTACTTGTAGGTGACGTTTGTGGCTAAATAATCTGTGGTAAATAACTTATTTGACAATCTTGGAAGACACCTAGAAAGGTCATGAAATTATCTTAATTATTTAGGGATGCAAGTGAATTCAGAATGACATTTCAGGAAATAGTTGATTATCTGTACCGTGCACATTTTGAGAAATGCATGTTGGTTTTGTTAGGTTTGGTTGAAATCAAGAAGTCTGTTGTTTTTTGTTGGCTAGATGAATTATGTCAGAAATAAGAAATAAAAACCCAATGGGTCCTCCAAGTTTCTTTTTAAATCACTGCCATGCTATTTAAAGAAAGTGGTGGTGAGTTAGTCATGACGAATCCCCAGAAAAAGGCAGAATTTAAAGAACAAATGAGAACACAGAAAGAAATGAAATTAAGCGTCAGGTCATTGTATTTTACGTCTCTGTTAAAACAGCAGTTGTCAGATGGTTGTCCCTTCATGCCAGGATACCAGGCATATGTAATGAAGGCTTTTCCTTTGTAGAAAGGATGATGATGGATTAGTGCTTAGATGCTGAAATAACTCTGGTAGGAGATGGATACCCTTTAGCAAAGGGAAGAGGGGGGGCTGCTGAGGCTGAATTTAACAAAACCAGACTTGCCCACAGACTTGCAAGCGCTCGCAGAGTGGATTTTTAGTGCTGCAGGTGACATTGTTGCTGACTGAAGAATGTTCATCAAATCAGAAAACTGCTGATAAGCTGCCTTTCCCAAAAAGGGATCTCACGAACTTCTCCTGTAAATCTCTGCCTTTCATCATACCCTGGGAGGTGAGGTAGAGGACTTGTGACAGATATTATTTAGGTTTTTCTTCAGTTTGTTAGGATAATGGAATGGAGCTATAGAGAAAAACAAAAACCTTCAAACCCTCTCCTTTATGGTCTATCAATTAAAAGCTGAATGACAGAATGAAAATAATTGAGCCTACACCTCCCTTTGAATATTTTGGTTCTCCACTGAAAATTGTGAGTATATTGAAACATGAGCACATTAACTAGTCACTCAGGTTCTGCTAAAACATTTGAACTGAATATGTGATGTAGGTAGTGATGTAACTAACTCATTCAATGGTATTTGCAAAATAGATTTGAGACCAAATTTGTGCAAGGCCTGCTGGAGTTTTATAAAATCAGTCTAAAAAATTATATTTCCTCTCTTGTTATTGTTTGTGGCTTTTTTTTAAGTTGCTTTGATTAATTATCTTTAAAATTCTATTCCTAAACCAACAGGCTGGTAGAAATGAGTAAGAACTTTATTGAAGTTTCCATTAATTCCATTGGGAAGCCAAATATTTAGGGTCTTTTTCCAGAAGAGCTTGGCCTATGTAATTGTGGGGTTTGGTTGTCTTTCTGTAACTAGGTTTAGACTTTGGAGCTTCAGGACTTTCTTGTGTGAGATTGTTCACTGCTGGGATACAAAGTAATGTAGTTTCTTTTATTTTTGCCCTAAAGGAGAAACATATTTTTAATAAAAGTATTGTATAATAAGGTAAGAGGTCTATTCTTTCTCCTTGCACTCATGCAGTTTCCCTTAACATTTCTGCTTTGTATATGCAAAGAGGGTCTTAAAGCATGTCCACACCTGGAATTTAATTTATTTTTTTTTATCCTTTTACATTTCCTGAAAATCTAACTATTGTCTTTTGACTACACTACCACTAATAATCTGCTAGTCCTCCAAAAATATTACTTTCTAATATCCTTTCTTCTCTTGGTTGTGGATAGATTTAGTGCTCCCGATATATTCTTTTTAGCACGTATCCAACATGAACATTTCCTTTGCTAATGCTCTGATTGCTGAACCAAAGAGCAGCCCCAAAGCTCTGATCGGTGCTGTTCACTTCACAAAGTTTCATACAGGGCCCCCAACAGACACATGTGGCTCCTGGAGGGAGCAGCTGAATGTTAAAGTAGATAGTGTGGAGTTGTGGTGTCCCTTATTAATTAATTTGGATGAGCAAGGAATATATTTGAGGAAGCATTGCTGGGCAGTATACTTTGTTATATGTTAAGGAATAATTAGAATGTGGAGGATCTGGGTAAGAAACAGTTTCTGTGATCTAAACCTGAATAGTTTAGTTGCACATCTCGAGCATTATAGAACCTTCAGAGTTGTCAAACAGTAAAGATAAAGATAAATTGAATTAATTTGTTTTGAATTTATATACACGTCTCTGCCTGCATTAATATTAAGTTCCATCCAAAATCTAAACAGAAAGACTGTAATCTCAGAAGTTCTCTCAATAGCATCAGCAAATCATTCCTGTTTACCCTACATGCTAATAAAACAGGAACATGACACTCCTGAAAACAAGATTGCAAAATACAGAAAATGTGGTCTGACATTTTTTTTCTCCCCAAAGGAGGGACTGCCACTAACTAAAGTATTTCTTATGAAAGCTCGATTGCTTAAGATGCAGAATATTAAGAGAGAAAAACACTTTAGGACACAGCCATGTCACCAGCTGTTACTCACCCTTAATGAAATTGTTAAGTGATATTCTTCATAAATAGGTCAGAGAAACTTTTGAATTGTGAGGAATGTTTTATCTCTTTCTTTGAAATGTTTGTATTAAATTTAGAACTGGTAATTCATTAAGCTCATTAGCTCTGACTAGGAGAGTAGAGCAATATCTAGGATATAGATTTCAAGGCTTAAAAACCTTAGTGCTTACAAATAAACATGAAAGCAATGTGTGGAGAAAAAATATGGTATCATAATATGTTTAACTGTTTTTTGAGCGTGGCCCTCTGGATTAATTAAGAACATTTTCTATATTCAGACACTTGAATATAAACAGAATACATTATGACTTTTGGTTAACTCTCTTTTAATAGGGGAAAAGAGAATGAATTATGATGAATACAGTGGAAACTAGTTGAGACTATATTTTGTTGTTTGCTTTTTGGCTTAAGTTAAAAGGGGAGCTAGTTACTGAATTTTACAGGATCCCAATGCCGAATTATATTATTACAATTGATTGACATTGAATTAAAACAGTAAAAGTTTTATATACATATATATGTACACACTTTGGGGTGACCTGCTCTTTGTTTCAGATTTTTGAGGAAGAAAAATGCTATTGAGCTCTGCCAAATGCTTGATTTGTGATGAAAGTTTTATTTAGTCTTAATAGTTTCTGATATAATACAATAATTTTTTCAGATTTAAGTCACAGTTGGTTCCACTGGCTTCCTCAAGGAAAAAGGGCAACTGGAAGAAATCAAGGACTCAGTATTTGGGAACAATTGTTGAATCGGAGTCCAGTCACGGAGATTTTAGAAACAGCCTTTAAAGCAGCTTAAAAGTGCTGGATAGTTATATGCTTGTGCCAAACTATTTTCTGGTTCCTTCACTGAATTTCTTTGTGGTCTTGAGGTTATAATTAGCAGCTTTTCTATTTCTCCGAAATGGGATTAAGAGCACCTAACCAGTTTGAGATTCCTGATGGAAAAAAATCTTAAAGATCTTATTATTATGGGTCGATTAATTTTAGGGTAAATTTGCCAATGTGGCATCACTAAGAAACACATTTATCCCAGAGTTTGTCAACTGTACGTCTCAAGTACCCAGGGCTCAGAGGAACACAAAAAAATCCTCTGACCCTCCATTCAATGGATGCTGTGCCTGCCCCATAATTAAATTTGTTGGTCCATCTTTACCTGAATGTATTTGAACCCCCTCTGAATTTTTTTTCTTTTTTTTTTTTCAGATAAATCGTCACAGAAGAAATCTTTCCCAACACAACCTAACGTTTGCAGACATCATTAGTACACAGGACTCCACAGTAAGCAATTGCTCTGTAGAACTGATAAATCACTTGTTATTTCGGAGGTTTATAATGTAAATGTTACACATGCTTTACTAAAGAATAAATACATGAGGATTTGGATGCCTCAAGATGTTCAGGGATTTGAGAGACTTTGATTAATCAATAAAAAGAATAATTTTGGAAGGTACAAAGCCATTTCTATAGCTCGACTTTGCTGTTAATGCTGTTGTACTCCACTGATGTTTCCTCAGTATTAATTATTGGTATAAAAGGATCCAACCAAGTCTTTGTCTTGTCTTTGCCCTTACTAAAGTGTTTTTAATATTAGTATTAATTTTTATAGATGAAACTGATCATGAAATGTAAAAAAATCGTGACATTTAAAGAATCCAGGGGAAATGAGAAACAGAGGTTTTTCTACTAAAATTAAATGAATATGGAAACTCAGATTGATTAAAGAAATGTTGGTATCAGTGGTACTGCTACTTACAAAAATATTTCTGGATTAGGTATGTTGAGGAGCTTTGAAAATTAATTAAGAAAATTATAGAATTTATAGATGACAGTGATAATTGTGTTTCCTTATGGTTTCTAATACTATTAGCTCATGAGAATGAGAATATTTTTTATTAATATTTATAAACCCAAATATTTACACACACACACTCATTTTTACTATTCTTCTAAAAAAGCAAATTTTAAAAAAATCAACACAAATCCCCACACAATAATTCCATTTTCCTATTTCTCTGCTAATTCTTCAGGGCATTTTGGGTCATTTTCTCAACCTACCACATGTGGAAAAGGTGCAGCAAGGGCAGCAGCTCAACAAGAAATGATGGTATTTATTGAGACAGAAACAGCAGAGCATATCATTAGGATATATTTGGAATTCTTTTTAATCTAATGTAACCTATTTGCAGAAGTATTATAAGTCGATCCTGAGCTGCCCTGGAAGTATTTTCTTGGGGAAAAAAGGTAGAATAGGAAAGGGGATATTAACAGATGCTACACAAGGGGAATTTAACACTCCAAGCAGAATTTATAAAAATATTGGAGTCATCCGAGGAATTTTTTTATTAGTCTTTGTGATAGTTCTTTCATGATTGCACATATGCCCTTTAGATTAATTACAGATAAAACTGTGCATGTTATCAATTAAAGGAGACCACGCTAATTTTACTTAAAGACAGCACCTGTAGTAATTCAATTAAAGCAATATGTATGAAAGGCGTTTTGCTTAGCACTGAGAGCTCTCATATTGACTGCAGCTCTTGTATTTTTGTGCTGTTCAATTTTGAGCCTTTTAACTTATAACAAATGGTGGATTTGAGCTATGTAAGTTAAGACAAGACATTTTATATGCCCAATATTTATTAGTAGATTTGATATTCTGTCTGAAGAAAATTATAAGGTAGTTATGACTGAACAACAACGTTTTCATCAGGAAACACATCCTTTTTTTTTTTTTAAACTCCCCAAGATGTGACAACTGGGGTGATTCTGATCTGATGTTGAAAAATCATATTTTCCTTTACTTCTGGATTGGTTAAAATAGTGGTTTGGGAAGGTTGGTTGATGAACTCTGAAGCACGAGATTTTGGGTCTGATTTAGAGAGGCAATCAACAGCTTGAATGGTTAGCCAATGCTCCTCCCAATTTCTATTTCCAGATGGATAGAAATATTGAAAAGAATAACTTTTCTCAGATGTTATTTGACATCTCTGGCTCTGGCCAAGCACCAGAAGTTTTATGTTATACAAATGAAGAGTTAGAAGGGTAAGAAACATATTGAAAGACGTAAAATAAAATAAAAAAAAAAAAGAAGGCAGAGGTGGGGATTAAACCTTATTTTGGCTCTGATAATTCATCCATCCATCACTAGATAAATAGTGACATGACTCTGCACAATAATCCCTGCATACTTTCTCTCTGGGTTTTCAATGGCAGGGATATACATGACAGGAATTTGCATGAGATAAGTACAAATTATAGAAAATGCACACACTAATCCTCATGTACCCATTTGAGAATGTCACCTAAACCATTGTTCACAGGCCTACAGACCTTTTCACAGGTACAAACAGACATGTACATAGTATATATTTCATTATATGTTGTGTATCAATGACAGACAAAATCTAAGGAAATATTTAAACATGTTACAATGTTAAAATAATCCTATTTGGAACAATCAAAATAACAGACATGTTTGATTTAAAAATCCTTATTACGGCCTGCTGAAACATGTTTTATTGTTATTTAATGGCTTTGCAGACAGCAAAATTCTATTGAAATTGTTACAAAATCACCTTGTGATGCAAGTTACTACAAAGACCATGTGGAGTTTCTAAGTCAGGCACTAACTCAGTATTGTTTGAAAGCAAAAACAGACCCACTCTGAATCACAGCTTTGTTTCTTTTCCTATTACTGACACAGTTGAGACATCCTTAGCTAATGAGACCTGATGAGATGGCAGGTCATTGGATTTGGCTGAAGGCCAGTCTTCTTGCTTCGTTTGACTTCTAATTTTTAAATATAAATTTGCATAGCCAGAACCAACCCCTATTCTAAATTGTATATCACAGCTGTACAAGGGATGTTTCACCAGGTCAGAGGGAACCAAGTATCTGCAAAGGCCTTCGGCTTAAGGAAGGTGTTCTTTTCCTCTTGTACAGACATTTGATATTTCTCTGACATTAGTTATTCTTAAACATGACACTTTAGAATATAAGAAGCAAGAGGCTTTTACAGAAATGTGGTGTGTCCCTCACAGCGTTTAACAAAACTCAATATATGAAATGATATCTCAACATAAGTTACTGCAATATATTTTTTATTTGCAGTTAGAAACTTTGCTTGCAGTAAAATAATTTTCTTCTAAATAAATAAATAACATAAAATAAGTAAATAAAATATTATTTGGGCTTTATTATGGTTAGTTCAGTGTAGTAATCAACTTAAAATGTTGTTTGCAAATATTCTTAAGAACTGAACGTACCAGAAAAAATAGGTGACTAAACTGAGAATTAGTGGTAAAATGTCCCAACCTAGATAGCTGAATGCAGACTCCTGTGCATGTACTAAGCAGATTTATACATCTGAATAAATGGTAAGGTTATGGCCTTCTTTTTTCTTTCTTGCAGGTAGTGGAGAAAGAAGGATATCTTCTAAAAGCAAAAATAGCAGATGGTGGTAAGAAATTAAGGTATAAAATGAATGTGACAGAATTTTTATCCATTGCAAAATTCAGAGTTTATCTATATAGTATAGATATGGATACTATTGCTGCTAGTGGACAAATTCCTGTTGTTTCTGTGTTGAGCCAATGTACGATCTCAATCCTAAAAATAAGTAACATCAGGTAAAGGGCTCATGGTGTGCAATGATTGTGTGTCAATGTTAGCCTCTATATTATATATATTATACACATATCGAGGACAATATTAAAGTAACAGGCAAACCAATAATAGCTTTTTCAGTGGGCAAATTTTAGGTGCTGATTGTGTGCTTGAGGGATCAAGGGTGGGCTGTAGGAACTCACCTGTGATGCCACAGGGATGTCAAGACAAGATTATCAAAAGTAGTCAGCACTTACTTAACACTGTTGAAAGTATTGTGAATATCAATGCTGCCTTTATGGAGGGATTTGCTGTGGTTTGCTGTATTTAGGTACCTCTAAAGTGATGTGCCCAGCACTGCGTGTTACAGATGAAAATGACAGACTAGTGTGAAATAATACATTTTGTAGGTGGAGAAAGGAACCAAGCAATATGTTCTCATAACTATATAGTGCTAAACCCTAAAGATCCTAGAAACACTCACTGAAAAGGGACTCTAAAGGTCACCCAGTCCAATTCTCACTAGAAGAAAGAGCATTGTGAATATTTAGCCAACCGTGCCACGAGCTGGTGCCATCACAAACTGTTGTAACCTGCATTTTGGGACAAAGCATTGAAGCCAGCAATACTCTATTTCCCATTTTGGACCCTGGCAGAAGCTTCTGCAGGGTTTCCAGAGGCTGGGAATCCCCCGTGAGCGCTCCCGGGCGAGGAGAGGGTTTTACCTTCCAGGTGCCTGGGGTCCCGTAGCACGAAGGCTGTGCCCGGCTGGCTGTGGGCAGGGCGGGCAGGCAGCGTGGCTGCTTTCAAACAGCCCAAAGCAGCCTCGGATTTTCCAACAGCCTCGGAGATGGTGAGCAGCACTGCAGCTTTAGCGTGCTGCCATCAGGTGTTCGGCTGACAGAATGCAAAAGCAGCCGCAGCTCCCGGGGCACCTCCTGCAGCCCCGCGAGTGGGCGACAGGCGAATTCGCTCCAATTCCTCGTGAATTCTGGGTCTTCTCTGCAGGATCTTTGTACAGAGCAGTAGGGATTTATCTGCTCTGTGTACACTTTGACTGCTCCTTTCACTCACCCGAACTTGCTGTTCAGTGCCTGGAAGGGTCACCTGGGATATAAAGGACTCAAATTTCTAAAGAGCTTGAAAGCAGGTATTGCATGAAATACAGATGCTCGGAGGGCTGGAGAACCTCTGCTACGCAGGCAGGCTGGGAGAGATGGGGTTGTTCAGCCTGGAGAAGAGGAAGCTCCGAAGAGACTCTGGAACTCCCAGTGACTAAAGAGGCTCCAGGAGAGCTGGAAAGGAGCTTTGGACAAGAGAATGGAGTGACAGGACAAGGAGGAATGGCTTCAAACTGACAGTTGAGATTAGATATAAGAAAAAGTTCTTCCTTGAGAGGGTGGTGAGACCCTGGCACAGGTTGCTCAGAGAAGCTGTGGCTGCCCCATCCCTGGAAGTGTCCAAGGACAGGTTGGATGGGGCTTGGAGCAACCTGGAATAGTGGAAGGTGTCCCTGCCAATGGCACAGGAGTTGGAACTAAAGGGACTTTTAAGGTCCCTTTCAACCTAAACAGTGCTGTGATATGTACAGAGACTAATACACTTTAAAGCAAACTTTTAAAAAAAATGTATACTTTTAATCTGACAGATGGCTTTATGGACAATTTAATAAAAGGATTGTCTAGTTTATGCACCTTTCATCTATAGGTTGTAAAAGTAATGCAGTTTTGAATTTAGAAAGTCACATTTCAATGAAACAACTATAGAATAAAAGCACTGGGAAATTTAAATTTTGGGGGGGAAAGTCTTCCTGTAGATAATTTGGTGAAATTCAATTGCATTCTCATAGCTTCTATAATTCCTACTGCCTCTTGAAAAAACTATAAATTTTCTTATTCATGATGGAATTAAAACATTCTCCCCTTAAAATTCAGTGAAACTTAAGTAAAGCTCCTCACCTGACATAATTTAAGAAGTATTTATAATTGATTTTATACTTTCTGCTGTCAACTTCTTATTTGAAAACCATAAATAGAGCTATTTTTTAAAATTATTTTAATGAGGTCCAGGTTGAAATGAAATGTTTTTAATTACTGGCAGACTTCCCAGTTAGTTTGATTGGAAACTTGAATCTTTTAAGTAGATTGTGCACAGGTCTGTGACCTCAAAACAAAATTACCTTTTCTCCGCTAGAAAAACCTGCCCTGCAAATAGCTGGAACAAGCAGAATTCTGCTTAGTACAAGTGTCCATGACACAGAAATATTCCTATCCATAACTGATGTCAAGTATTTGGTATAAATTGGGTTCTGAATCTAATCTGGGTTACAAGTGTTTTTTTCAATTGCTTACTAAACAATCCTTTCATAATCCAAATTCATCCAACATCTCCAACTCATGGGAAAATCTGTTTAAATCTGCATGTAGCATGCTTGGCCACTTACTCCTTTGTGCACTTACAAGAGCTTTTTAAATAGAAAATAAAAAATGGAGAAAATTTACCATGACCTGAAGTTGTACCAATAGACAACTCATTCGCCACCTCAATGGTGATTCTCAGCTGCAACACTCGTTTCCTAAGGACACTTTAAAAAATAATTAACTGAGCTTGAACTTTTCTGTACGCCAATACACACAACCCACGGACATGACCATGTTTCTAAGTCATGACCATGTAGCTAAGGATACAGCTTTATAGTGGTAATAAATTTAGCTGAAAATTTCACAATGACTCGCGAACAATGTCTTTTTGTGGGCAAATATCTGTTAATGATGGCCAGGTACTTTTCTAAAAACCTACTGTTTCTTCTTCTTCCTCATTGTATTTTTAATATTACTATTTTCTCCCTGTTAACATGGCGTAAAAAACATAGTTCTATGTCATTCAGCTATAATAATCTCCTTCATGGAGAGTTTCTTTCACTGTTGCTGCTTCTTGCCCATTTTTTCGGATTGTTAGATCATGCTGAGTGAAATCCTGCCCATGCTGAAGCAAATGCAAGTTCCTCTGATCAAACCAGTAGCATTAGGGCTTCCTTCATCTATGATATTAGTTATGCTCCTTAAGCTGATGACTGAAACATATTGAATAGCAAAGTAATTAATTGAAAAACTGCCTGTTATGGCTGATGTGCAGTTTGATGGGATATTGATGCAGCAGAGCTTTGAGATGGACCTGGAAGTGAGCATTGTGAAAAAGATCAACAGGCAATCTTGACAAAGCCAGGTTTTGCCAGGATAAAAAAATGGATGTGTTTGATTTACTTAGGAATGTCTGTGTAGGAAAAACTAGAAAAGAGAGATGAGAGAGAGAAAAGGGTTTCAAACAGCTTCTCCCTGGGCCCTCTGTCATAGAATCATAAGATCATTAAATCTGGAAAAAACCTCGAAGATCAAGTCCAAACATTAACCAGCATTTCCAATAAAACATGTCCCCAAGTGCCACATGTACACACCCTTTAAATCCCTCATGGAGTGATGACTCTATCACTCTATCACTGCCCTGGTAGCCTGTGCCAGGACTTAAATTTGTCCTTACATGCAGATCCCTCCTTTTAATGCTCCACAACATACATGTGAACCAGCCTGTTTGTCACACGTGTTCTCAAGCTTGTTCTCAAATGTTCAGATTTGTGATTTGCATTCACATAAGAAAATCAATGAGTTATTTCTGTAAATATCAGATGTTATGACTCTCAAATCAGAGAGTCAACTTGCACTCCTGATCTAAAATTATTTTTTTACCGTATAAGATTTGTTTTTTTATGATTATGACTCTTTTTTTATTGGTTTCAAACTATATGTTATATGTAATATATAATATATATAATAGCATTTTCTTCTGAGTTGAATGTAATGTTCTTCTGTATCAGGGGACATTCTTTCACATATCCATGTGTATTTTTACTTCTTCTTGGCCTCAGACAGAGGTTTGTCAGTTCTCTAACTTAAACCACTCTCAGATATCATTCTTATCTTCCTTGCTCTCCTATAACCTTTTAATTTAGGGAAAGGAGAAAGCATTTGGGACCTTTCAAAATAGGCCCTTTACTGAGCTCTGTATAGTCAGATCAACATTTTTCCTTCTCAGTTTTATTTTAAGTCTTAGGTACCAGAAGGGCACCAGCTATTTTGGAGCCCTCTAAGTATAAGTGAACTTTGAGCAGGTGTGAATGATGCCACTGTTTTTCTGTGACACCACAGGGGAAAAGATACATAGATAGGCTTTAAAACATGAATTAACAGAAAGAAGACCTTCAAGCTTTGTTAGGTCACACTTAGATGTAATTAGGATGGTGCAACTCCATCAGTATTGGTGGAAGTACATTACTGATATTGACTTTAGACCTTTTTGGGTTTTCCATGAAATAATTTAAAAAAAAGTCTCCAAATGGAACATCTTTTACCTCGTGCTTGCATGCCTTGTTGATTTTATTTTTTTTTAATTTTATTTTTAAGGAAAAATTGGTCCACATCCTGGATTGTCCTCACTGCTCGGAAAATGGAATTCTACAAAGAATCCAAGCAGCCAGCTCTGGCCAACCTGGTAGGCATTCAACCATCCACTATCCTCAGCCTCCTGGCAACTGTTATTTCAATATAAAGATTTTGGTGTTTAGAGACGACAAATTTAGACTGAGCTGGCAACTTTGTAAGGTTTGACAGCAGCTGAAGGAAAATGCTTTGATAAACCCTTAATCAGCTGCAGTGTACGAGGAGAAATAGGATGTAGCATGTCCTTTATTAAGAGGTGCACTTTGAGAATAATTGCAAAGTGAGACAAATGGTGAGTGACTATCCAGTAATGTGAAGGTAACACTTTAAATTAAGGTGCCATTTGTAAATGCTTTATTCTTATTTATGAAAATGATCACTAAATGCAGCCACTTCCTCAAATAACGTATTATAAAGTATGTTATAAAATGCATTAGTAATAAATGCTGAACAGATGATGCGATGAGAATCTGTTGCAAAGGATATTGTGAGGCGTAAATTGTATTAAACCATGTATGTGCATCTTTAATACATGAATTTAAGTTGTTATCTACCGTCCTATAAAGTGGCTTATACATTAATAAATAATAATAAATTATTTATAAATGGCACCTTAATATAGGGTGCTACCAAAGCAGAAAACATTATAAGTTAGCAAAGTGATTTTTTATCGTAGTATAAATGTGACATCCACCATATCCTGCTAACCTTCCTGAATATTTCTATGACTCCATCTAATGCAGCTAATGCAATTTCTGTAGCCTGTAGTTACTACAAAGTGAAATTTGCAGTACCTTTTTATTGTGCCCCAAGGAAAGGCCACTGATCTTCGTCTTTGGAGATGTGACAGCTCTGTTGCACAAGCAAGAACGGCCTGAATCCCTTCAGTGCTGGTTACTGCTGAGCCTGAGCCCATGAACTGAATGTGGGCAACAAAAGGGGAATTTGGTGCTTCTGTGACACTGTGGGCAGTGAAGGGACAGGTTTGACAAAGCCCTGTTGTGAAAGGCTCTCAAGGCCTGGTCGAACCTGCCAAATCTCATTGGCATGACGGGTGGCCACAAAGGTGCTCTCTTTGGCAGGAGTCACAAAAAATAAGTTATTTTTCCCGTGGCAGGTGATTCAAACCATTCTTCTATAAATCCTTGATCTATCAATGTCACTTGTCATAAAATCAGCTTTAGAGAGCACCTTTTCATGCCTTACTTTTTCTGGAAAGAAGGTGAGAGTTGTAGAAAAATATAAAATTATTAGATGAAACTATAAAAGTAAACATGAAATATGGCACTTTTGTTTGTGTTTTTGCTAGTCCAGCTGGAAAATACTACTTTCCTACAGCCATAAAAACAATATAGTTTGAATTAATATTTTTTTCAGACTCATCTCTTTTCATTAAATGGAATTCTAAGTTATTAAAAAAAAATAAGGGTCCAGGGTGAACTTATTAGAACTAGTCTTATAATTTACTAGGTGTCTTACACTTTTACCTGTACCTCCACTCTCTTTGCAAGCCCTCACCCAAATTCCAGGAGATAAATGAACTAGCAGAAATTTAACACACAGGAGACTTTATTTCACTCTGAGACTCCTCCACATGGTTAAAATCCCCGTTAGCTCTTTAGGGATTTAGATACTTAACTAGACCTGCCTGGAGAATGAGACTTTGGCCAAAATCTCAACCTGTTTACCACAAAAAATTCAGATATGTTATGAAACAGGACCTTCTGAGAGGTCAGTCCTTTTCCCTGAAGTCTGAGCGATCACCAGTGCTCACAATCAGTGAGAAAACATCTACTGCCTCTTGTTCTTAGGAAGAACACAGACATATTGAATCTGTTTTGCTTATTATAGGGAAAAAAAAAAAAAAGTTGGGTGATTGTCTGTTTTATTCCATGCTAGATTTGAATACTGGGGCTCTGAACTCAGTGCTCACCAGGTGAGAAAAATATGTTAGTTACATTTTCTGTTTCTTGCGTATAACAGTAAATAAACAAATTGGATAAAGCTGGAAAAGAAAAAAGGTTGTCAGTATTGAAAATCTTATAGCCCAGTTTCCTAAACCCAAATTTTACACATCAAAAAAGCTAAACTAGCGTGTTGATCTCATCTGATAAAGTAAATGAAATGGAATGTAAACTATTTAACCAGATATAATTTTGATACTGGAAAGGAAATAATACAAAGGATTCATTAGAAATCATTTGTTTACCGATTTTTTTATCTTTCCAGTCTAAGATTACTTTGGAAAAGGGGGAACTCAACCATTAATTAAATAATGTAAAAGGGGAGATGTTTATTCACAAAAGTATGGCTTATAATGAAGCATTTTTATTGTAAGCAGCAAAATGATGTGACTTAACAAAAAGATTAAAGTTCCTTTGTAGTCTAAAGATATTAATTCATTAATTATTAAATACTGTACATAAAAAAATATTTAAGACAACATCATTATGAAAGGAATGATATTTCACAAAACAAAGGCAAGAGGAGAGAGGGAAGTGGGAGCACCTGCAATCATACATCCTTTGGTGATGATAGAACATTTAGAGGTGATTTAAAATTACATTTGCTCAAATCTTTAATAATATTCTAATGCAAAGAAGTACTAAAAGTTAAAGGAGTTTTTTTGTTCTGTCGTATGATTATAGATTTCAAACTCACTATAGTATTTTTCCTATTGATATCCATGGAGAAGACTGGGATCCATCGCTTTCCTTTCTGGTGAAGCTGGTGGCAATATTTGGAGTTTTGATTAGCAACAGAACACAACAATTAAAGCACACAGAGGAGAGATTCAGAAAATGAGATTGTTTACAAATACTACTGAAGAGGGAAGTTTGCATCCCATGTAACTAAATCATTAGCTTTTGCTGCTGCCTTGATCATTTGTGGTCCTGGCTTTGATACACTTTTTTTTAGCATTCCCATGAATATGACTTGCTTTTTATTTTAAATTAAGGACATTGTGATCTAAACAAATCACAGCTCCATTCCTCCTTACCGGCATTAAATTCTATTATCAGTTGGTCTTTCTGACCAAGAAAAATAGTCTGTTTATTCCATCAGATAGTTTATGCAACAGAGGTTATTTTAACCTCAGGTTATTAGCCCATCTGCAAAGTAATTTAGTGAGTGAAAATGCTGCTGAAATCCATATTCATGTTTAGGAAGATTTCATCGTAGCAGACACTTGTATCAATTTACAGCATAACCCCCTCCAACAACATTGATATAACATAATTGCTCTGACTGCAAAACACAAAGCAAGGACGTGGAGCACTCAGGCTTTGCAGTCACCTTAACTTGCTCTCTCCCAGTGTCTCTGGGTGATGCCTAAGCTGGAAAGCCAGCTATGTAAAAAGACATTGTTTAGGCCAGAATGAATTTCCATGCAGTTTTACTGGAGTTCTGGGGGGTTAAATGGGGTTTCCCATTGTTGGAGCTCCCCAGGTGTGCAGCAGGTGGTGATGGACAGTGTCAGGGTTCATGGATGTGAATGTCTGAGCATGTAGTTTTCATCAGAAGCTTCATATTCGAATCCATACTCACAAGGCTCCCATGGTGTTCACAGACACCTGATATCCTGTTGTGGTAGGAATTGATAAATTCTCCAAAGGAGAAGTTTTCATAGAATCATAGAATGATTTGGATCGAAAAGGACCTTAAAGATCACTTTGTTCTGCTCCCCTGCCATGGGCAGGGACACCTCCACTAGACCAGGTTGCTCAATTCGTATTTCTTTTCTCTAGAGAAAAAGAAATTGGATGAAATAATTATTGCACAGAGCAGAGTTGTGTTCATCTTTCTGACACCAAAAGCCTGTATCCCATCCTTTCTGGAGAGGGAGATGAACAAGCATGTATTTTCTTCTGCTTATTACAAAATCGGAGCTGTAAACAAACTCCAGAGTATTGAAACAGCAACAAAACTAAACTGTGTGTGCATTGAGTGCACGGAAGGGTCCAAGTTCTGCTGTTGCATATATTTTTGTATGATCACAGAAATTAGAGATGGTAAAACTCTGTAGACTTCACTATTCAATCTTACTGCAAAATTTCTCTGGGCTGTCCATTGTTTTTTGTCACTTCGGTGTTACGTGACAGTTTTCCTGAGAAAAAGATTCTTTAGCCCAGTAACCCTCACTATCAAAAAACTATTTCTGGTTCTTTGTCTACATGTTAATCCCTTCTTTTAATCTCCTTGTGTGTTTCCAAAATTTCTCAATTCTTTCTGCTGGAGGAATAAAGCTGCTCTTCTTTGTTAAAGTATTTTCAGACTCAAACTATCATTTTGGGTAATTTTTTTCAAAGAAAGCAAGATTGCCCACTTTGAAAAGCTTGTTTTTTGTGTTCATGATGAGTTGCAGAGCTGCCAGTGTGATGCAGACCTGAGTATTCATGGAGTCCTGGAGAGGATCTAGTCCAAGGAGACTCTGTAGCCTTATTTATAAAAATACAGCACTGGAATACTGAAAAATCATTTATTTCCTCCACGCTTTGAATATTCATTTCCATTAATATAGTGGTGTTTGGGTTTTTCCCAACTTTGTAATTTTTTTCCATGAAAATACTGGCTGACTAAATTTCACAACATCTTTGTAAAATCAAGTCTCAATACTGCAGTTTTGATCTGTTATTAAAAAGTCAGAAAGACTAAGCTCGTGTCAGAGGCCAGGCAGGAAATTTGAGTTGGAGTTGGGGAAAAAAAAACCCAAACTTTGCTCTTCCAGTGGTTTAACCACAAGAACATCATTTTGTTTTGAACAGCATATTTCTTCTATTAAAAAAATTAATAATAATGAAAAAAAAAGAGGAACAAAGACACACAGGTCTATCAGTTTTAGTGGAGCTGAACCGTCGTGGTTTTATGGTTTGGCAAATGGAGAAGATAATTACAGCTCCAATACTGAAAACTTCCAGAGGCTCTGCCTGAAAATCACTTGACCAGAATCTCTTACTCTGCTTCTTTTAACCTAAAGGGGTTCTTTTCCTCCCATCTCAAAGACATCCTGGAGAACACACATATTTTAACCTTTAATAACAACATCAGCGAAATTCAGTGAGCAATCTTTGGAAAGTCAAATCTGTGGCTGATGCTGGAATGGACATTCTATTGAGTCAGTTTTCTGTATCACTAATGCTATTTTTAAGGTAACTATGGCTCAAGAGCAGCAGAGGGAAAAAATGATGCTTCAAGCTGGTTAGTTATGTTGTATGGATATTGTTCCATCTCTTACCCCAAAGTGCTTTTTTACTGTTAGCAGTTGTATTTTTATTATTGAGTGGGATGTGCAGAAACCCAGTCTACAAAGGCTACTCTAACCTACATGGGCTTTGCCAGAACTGCTGCACAGGCAGAGTCCCTGGAGAAGGAGCTTCAATGGCAAATGAGGATTATTGTGCTTCACACCAACTCCCAGCAACGTAAATGATACAGGCAAACAAATCTGCTCTTTGAATTACTCGCATCCATAAGGAGGAGCTGGGGAGGCAGAGCTGTGTCACTCTGGGATGCATGGACTGACACTGAGAAGTATCAGCCCTCGTGTTGAGCCCTTTCTGTGTGTCACACATGCCCTTGAAGCCTTTTCTTCTTTTTTTAGGAGCTAGAAATGATAATTTGTTTGGAGAACAGAGATAGCTTGTCTTAGAGATACGATGTATGTTCTCATCTAATTTCTGTCCTCTCCAGTTGCATCAGTTTAAATTTGCATTTGGAAAACCCACAAAATTTTTCCTTTAAACCCCCTAGCTTGCCAAAGCAAGCATTGAAAATAGCTGATCAATGTGTATGTATTTGTGTTTTGATCTACCATGTGTTATATTAGACTGGGTTTTTTAAATTATTTGATTATTTTTAAAATTATGTATCTATTATAAGAACCTTATTTCTGAATTAAGACACTTCAAGACTGGTTATTTAATAATACCAGGGAATAATGAACTCTTTTCAGTAAAACCAGCAGCTGTGTTACAACAACCTGTCTCTAGAACTTGATCTATTGTTGTTTTATCTGATAACTGTCCCTATTTGTGAAAAGTCAGGTCATATTCATGGTAATTTTTTTTCTTCTTTTCAGAAACCAGGATATAAACCTGAGTGTGTGGATTTGTGTGGTGCTCACATTGAATGGACCTCAGAGAAATCCAGCAGAAAGAATGTCTTTCAGGTAAGAGGCAAAGCATTCCATTGCTTATTTGAATCTGAACTCTGTGAAGAGGTAAGTTTTATTTTCTTGGTTTTAAACCTTAGAGCCTGATTTAATACATTTTAAAGCATTTTTCTTACCAGTACAGGAGTGTAACACTTTATTCAGCATCAGTTTACTATTTTTCTAAGAGAAGGATTTCTGATGACTGAGTCTTCTAAACACTTGAGAACCTGTTGATTTATTGATTAATGCTCTATATTCAATATGTTTTTAAAACTTAGTGGGTAATTGCTTTGGGTTCAGGCCTAGAATCTTGACCTAAAGGGCTTCCATAAACACAACTTCTTCAAATTGCTTATACAAGCATTGCTCCAACACAGTGCGGTTACTCTGTTTATTTTTATTGCTGTTCAAGGTCCTCAGATGGTGATGACCCAGGTTCACTTCTGCCAGGGGAGGGGAGGATTTTAAAAGCTTGCTTCTGTCAGGGCCAACATAGAAGGACATGTATTTCTCATAGGACTATTCTTCATTGATGGAAAATAATATTATTTAATTCCTTCCTCCGAATCCCTTTGAATTGAAAGGGAGGATGAAGGCCCAAAAAGATAAAAGGAGGAGGAAAACATTACTGTAAGGTTAACATTCCAGGATCTAGGGGCTAAAGTAGTTTATTGCAACAACTTCAGGTTTTGGACATAGTCCAGCTCCCATGAATATCAATAGAAAGTGTTTGTTGTTTTTTTCTGTTTTACTAAATGGTGCATCAAGCCACATCAAAATATTATTCTCTATGAACCCAATTGTTTCCCAGAGTTCTAACACTGAAAATTTCTAACAATGCAAACAATAAAGGGGGGGAAAGACACAGAAAGGAACATGTCAGGGTCAAGATACTGTTAGTTACCAGATAATCCTTTGGCATCAACACCAATGAAACATGCTGAAGCAACCAACTCTGTCTGAGTCTGGGGTTTAAGGAAAAAAACCCACTATTCTTAAAAAAACCCCTAAGGGTCTGTATGTGGCTTCTTGAAAAGAAACGTCTTTGGGTCAACTGGGTGTTTCAGAGGCTTTTTCAAGGTTTATTTTTCTAGACATCTTTCTAAAGCACATGCAATATTTAGAAATATTCCTCTTCTCCAAGACAGCAAGACTTATGCTTCCATACCCCCCACATCCTTCAGGTTGCCTTGAGACAACACTTGGAGCTTTGTAATTTCCTAGGTATTTTTAGAATAAATATTTTGGTTTTGCTGTCAATCTTCAGCTTTTTCATTTGGAATGTGATTAAGTATAACCCTAGCCTTCACTTCTGCAACTCCCCTGAGCACACTGACAGGTCTTCTGAGCTTCTAGGGTTTATTTCTCATTTTGCAGTGAGCAGAATTCTGTATGGAAGTGCGTATTGGAGCAGTGATTCACTGCAACTAATACATTTCCAACGTAAAGACAAACGAAGCTCTGTTACTGATTTACCAAACTGGTGGTACGAGGGCTCTGCAATGCATTTACTTCTCACTTCTGTTTGTGTGAGGTGTAATTCCACTGAATCAGAATAATGTGAGAAAGGAAACTCATGCACTACTGCTTGAACCCATTAAAATGTGTCTTCATCAAGCCAATAAGTGAGTGGGAGAGACATTAAGAAGTAAAAGCATGGGAGGAAGGACATATGTTAAGACACATTTTGAAAAGGGATGGAGCATTGTTTAGACAGAGAGCTATGAGAAGATTGTGCCAGATGGTAAGAGCGAAAGAGGAGAAGGCTTTGGCACCAGTAGTGGTGACGTTTTGGGAAAGGAAGGGACTGAACGAGACTGGTGCTACATGAGCAGATAGAGTGGGAAGGGGACTAGAGAGAGAGAGAGATTTGTGAGATAGTCTGGAGAGAATCCAAGGCAAGTTCGAAAGCAGAGAGGTCAGTTTGTACCTGGATACTGAATATTTCAGGCAACACTTTGGATGATCTCCTTATCCCTAGGGGGTGGGAATAAGATTGATAAAATATGTCTACTCTTATTCATAGATTTGTTCAAATGAAAAGAACATGGGTGATTTTTAAAATCTATTTTTAGTTTCTTTGCAACCTAAATATAGAAACATTGTATTGCTATTTGATTAAATGCATCAGCTGCTTAACTCTGAAATGATCACAAATAAGTTTGATGATATCTCCAAAGCATGGCAACAAAGCATAGTTGGTGGGGTTTTGTTTCATTACTTTCTGACTAATAAAACCTTCTTTCCTGATTCACACAGAACAATGGTTGTTTTCTGCTAATATATTATATTGGGAGTAGAAGCAGAATTTTGAGTTTGATTTAGCCAGGGTGCTCAATTTGAGTTCATGAATTATAGATTAGAAATGGAAAAGGACTATTGAAATTTTGGGTTGAAGAAAAAGAAGGAAATCTGGAATTTAAAGTCTAAGAATATGACAGCTAATGGATGGGAACAAGGAAATGGAGCATAGGAATATTATAAAGATAACTAATTGGAATCATGATCGATGCAGGAGGGAAAAAAAAGGAGGAAACTGCAAGTACATGATATTCAGACAGGAAGATTTGGTTTTCTGGTCTTGATCATGAGGTTTTCAGCAGTGTTACTCCCCTCATTTTAATTGAGCTACTTCCAGTTAACAGGATAAGTCTGATCTGTCTCACACTACCCAATTTGTGCATGCAATCTATTTCTGTTCTTGATGAACATATCATGTGGGATTTTTTTTCTCAACTTTTCCTTAGTAGTAACTGGAAATACACATATCTTTATAAAATATAACCTTCTGATTTCTCTTCATTCATTTTATTGATGATATAGCTGGCATCAAGGAAAAGACCTGGCTAGAAACAGCTTCACATGATGTGGGGAAACATAGCAGTTTGCAGTGAGAAACTGTGCTATTTGTTCTTGCTGGCTGAGTGACATGATGCACTAGGTCTTCATCGGAGGAGTGGTGAATAAAAGAAGATTTATGTTCAAATCACATGCTTTAAATATTTCTGCTAAGTGTTAGTTTGCTCTTTGGTGTTTAGCCTGAAATTTAAAGCACTGAGGATTAAAAGGATTACAACATAATCTTAAATAATCCTAAGTGTCATTTACAGAGAGATGGTTGTAATAACTAAATAAAACCATGTTAAGGGATGGCAGTGTTGTCAGTCAGCAACTGGAACAGAAACAGCGCCTGTGTCATTCTGTCTTTCTCCTCTTGCCTTTTTTTGGCTTAGTTTGATGTCGGGTAGGTGTATTTTGAAGTGGGTTATCAAAAAGGAAAATAACTTAATGGGCTGCTTTTCAGTCAGTACTGGTATGGCTGTTGAGACACCAGCAACTAGGTTAATTTGCAGCTTTTTTCCCAATATTGCATGTTTTCTACTTCTAGTAAACTTTTCAATTGGATCTTATTCTTTCCTCTCTTTTACTCAACATCTACTTTAAGTCAAGCAGCCTTTTCATTTCCAATTCAGCCCAGATGCTCTGGAAGACCTACTCTCAACCTCTGGGTTTGTAATTTTGGAGCTTCATTAGCACAGTCTTGTGGTTGCACAGTTTCCTTGAAGAGGTTTTGGAAGATTTCTTTCAGATGATTCAGAAAAGAAAAGGAAAGATAGGGGAGAGGTGAAAAGTACAAAAAAGATCACAAGCAGCATATTTAAGAATCAGTGAAACTGCTTTGTTCTCTTAATAGCACCATTTATTTAACCAACAGACATTTTTTTGTTTCTTTAGTCATATTTTTTCCCTGTTTACCAAGTTCATTTTTTAGGAAGCTTTCATATGAAGAATTTCTGGAGTTCTGTGGCTGGGGTCTTGCCACAGATCTGGTATGATTCTGCTTTTTGTTTCAATGCAGCTGTAAGGGGTTACTCATTCATATGCTACTAAGAAGTATAAGGGTATTTTGCAAATAGATAAAGCTGTGTAAGACCTACAGTATTTCAACAGTGAGACAGCTGAAAGTACAACTGCACCTATGTGTAGTATGAAAGAATTTATCTTGCAGCTGTTTCATATATAGTAACATTTATGGCACTGATCTGAGGTAACTCCCTTGTCCTTGAAGCTATCCAGCTTTGTCCAAGCACATAATCTGTACGATAAGCTATTTTGTTCTACATTCTGTAGGATCAGGATAGTATCTGGATGCCTCCCAGGAATGGTTTAAGTCACTGCTTTCTGCCATGGGAGGGATCATTTTTGTTTTCATGATCCCTCTAGAGGAACAACCGAGTATGCGATGGGGAGGGGCTTGGGTTGGGCTTGGTATTTGGATTTCTTTGTATGTTTTTAAATATAAATGCTGCATAGATAAGGCAAATCTGAAAAGGCCACCTTGCAGTCAGGGATGTTAATATTATGGTGGTCTATAGTAGCTGGACCATGTTCCCCACCTCAAATCTGTGTCACTTCCTGAGTCCGAAGACTCTTGCCTGCAACTCCAACGGATATGAAGGAAACTCTGCCGGCTTTGAATTAGCTTTGCATTACTTGGACCTATTGTGGTCTTAAAACACCTGTACAGAAATTTTTGCACTTCTAGACATTACTGCTGTAATTGGATTTAATTTTGATCCCAGGAACCTGAATATATTATTGCCTAAATAAAACACTCAGCTACATCGCACAGTTATTAGGTGGTGTCAGCCAAAGATTCTTTAAATAATAAATTTATAACCAACTTAGGGAAAAAAAAAAAAGTTTGAGAAATGGTATTTATCATCATCTTCAGAAGAAGTGTGGCCAGCAGGTCAAGGTCGGTGAATTTCCTTCTCTGCTTTGCTCTGGTGAGACCCCACTTTGAGCACTGCATCCAGCTCTGGAGTGCTCAACACAAGGATGTGGAGCTGCTGGAGCAACTCCAGAGGAAGCCATGGAAATGCTCCAAGGGTTGGAGCCCCTCTGTGGAAACAAGCTGGGACAGCTGGGGGTGTTCAGCCTGGAGAAGAAAAGGCTTCAAGGAGACCTTAGAGCCCCTTCTGGTGATTAAAGGGGCTCCAAGAGAGATAGAGAAGGACTTGTGATTGGGATCTGGACTGACAGGACAAGAGGAAATGGCGTCACACTGAGGGTACCATTAGATGGAATATTGAGAAGAAATTCTTTTGCTGTGCGTGTGGGAAGGCCCTGGCACAGGTTGCCCAGAGAAGCTGTGGTTGCCCCATCCCTGAAAGTGTCCAAGGTCAGGTTGGATGGGACTTGGAGAAACCTGGTCCAGTGGAAGGTGTCCCAGCCCATGGCAGGGAGGGTAGAACACGATGGTTTTTAAGGTCCTTCCAACCCAAAGCATTCTGTGATTTTTATGTAAGTACTCTGTTTTTATTGGTGTAAGTTAGAGATCGTGAACACAAAAGTGCGCAATGGCCTCTCAGTTGTGTTTCTAGTTCTCCCTTCTAACTGTCTTGTTAATTATCTTCCTAGCCAAGCTCCTGTCAAAATATTCAGGAGAACCTGATCAATGGATGCAGAAAATCCCCTGACCTCTCCATATACCTGCTATTTTCTTTTGTAACCTAAATTCAACAAAACCTGGGAATGCATTTCTTTTCTTGAATTCCAGTGTCTTTATTCTTTAAAGTATTTTACAAAAATACATACAAAATGCAGAATCAGACCTGTAGGTGGTTGACACTTTAAATTGCAGACAACATCATATTGATTCCCAGATTCTGAGACCTGACTCTTGTTCTACTTTTATGGTAGTGTAGTTCTGCAGAGATTTTTGGAATCACTTCTGGTTTACTTCTGTGGAAAAATCGGGCTTTTATTAATTATTCTATTATCTTCTAATTTCTTTTAAACCAGTAGCTAGGTATGAAATTATATTTTCTTTAGTTCATTGTCTCAAGTTTCCAGGTTTTCTGAGGTGTGGAGCAGTATAGATCACAAACTTTGCTTTTGGAATCTGCTAACTATTGCAATAGTAGTGGGTTCTGAATGCAAAATTGGGCAGAATCTTATGCAAGTAATGGCAGTCGACATGGTTTTCATTGTGTGTCTGTATGCACGATTTTTGTTGGTGATTAAAACAGAAAAATAGGAGTGAGAGCACATGGTGTAAGAAGAGAAATAGCCTTGATTTTGGGCAAAGCTTTGCAGAAAATGGAAAATTGAACAGAATATGCATTTTAAACACTATAAAATTGACAAATCACTTTGCCTTCTAAAGACTTTAACATTACATTTTAAGGTGATAGATACATTTAGAGATCCTTGCTGATTTTCTTTTTTTTTATTATTTTATTTACTTTTTGTGTATGGAAAAGGAAGATTTCATTGTAATCACCTTACCTGTGTTGAGGGTAAACATCTCAAGATGCTCTTGAGACCTAAGGAAGTATTCAGTTGTTCCTGGTTATTAAAGAGCTTAACAGATAGAAGCAGAAGATCCTCATCTAATCCAGAATAAGCAAGAGCTTGATAACTGGGACACTTGTATAAACTATGGAATATGCATTTCCATTCTTGTTTCAGAAGTGTTGGGTGAGCAATGCTCAAGCTTTGACCATCCTGAGGATATGAGTATATTTTCCTTCTCTCTCCAGTGTTTCACTCTTAGGTTTGGTGTTACTCATGTTAGCCCAAAGAGAGTATGTGGAAAATGAACTGAAATTCAGGCTTCTCTGTAAACCTGGACACAAATATACTTGGTGTGATTCATGGTCTAAGGAATTCAGGTAATAAAGCCAGTTTCACCCCAAAAACTGTGATTGAGAAAGGTGATCATGTCATTAAATGCAGTGACAGAAAAACTTTTCGCTCAAGGACAGGAACATACAAATACCTAAGGCCTTGGATTTTATATATATAAGACTCCTTAAAGAAAATGAGAAAACTTTTTATAGTGTGTACCAGTATGTTTGTCCTTTGTGTCAAAATATACAAGATAATAGACAAGATGTCAGCAGGAAGGCACTCGACTGACAATGCTGTGCATTTAAATGGTTTGGGAAACAGTCTTGAACCTTTGTAATAGGATTTCAAGGAAACTCTACATCTATTTAACTTCTGTAGTGGAATTTCAAGGTTTTCATGGAACAGCAACTCTATTCATAAAACTGAAAAATCAAGCAGCTAAGGTAAAGCTGCCACAAAGTTACAGTTAATCCATTTTTCTCACTTGCTGTAGTTCCCATGTCTGTTTTGGGGTAACACAAACCCCTTACTCATGTCAGAAAGGCCTTATGTATTTTGTGACTACAAAATTAGGACAATAGTATTGTTATTATTATTAAAAGATAATAAATTATCCTTATCACCATTGTTTAAATAATGTCAAAAAGTTATTACTATCCAGAAATAGTGAAGTCTGCTCCTAATAAGCAGCATTTTGTGATACCTGGCATCTTGAAAAAAGATTCAAAATTCTCAGCAAAAGTTTGGTTGATTTGTAGCTAAATATGATCTTAGCTACAACAGTTCCTTTTCAGTTATTGTCTATAAAAAATTTTCTTAAAATAAAAAATCTCCTGAGAAGTGTAACTTCAACAACTCATGGAGGTCTTGGAAGGGCTTGAAAGTCTGGCTGAAGCAAGAGCTGCTCTAGGCAGGGTGCTGTGGTAATGCTGCCTGTGGCACTGCACATCCCCTCTGCTGTGGTGCCCACTGCAGGCCACGACACATCAGGGCAACCAGCTCCTCCAACCCACTGGAGCCTGGAGTCCCACTAAATCCCAGAGAACTCCAAAATCCAATAGAAGAACAAGCCTGTATTTGCCATGATCAGGCTGATTAAAAAAATTCCCCCAAAATACCCCAAATCTGACACTGCGTGCATAGAGGTCTGTCTGCTAAAAATTATTATTATTAGAATAGCTCACCACACTGTTTTAAGAGCCCATCTTTTGTTGGATGTGAGTGCTGATGGGTGAGTGACTGTGATAGGTACAAGTGTCTGTGTGTGCTCATACACATGTGCTTCTTAAGAAATTACGTGAATCAGCCTGTGACAGCCACGCTGCAGCTCTCAGAAGTGCAGATGTTATTTGTCCATCAGAAAAGAAAATATTTATTTCAAGCCACAGGCATTTTCCTCTTTGCTGAAATAAAACATAACAGCAGCTAATGCTTAATGTGCGTGTGACATAATTTTATCAGGGGCACGAGCACGGCTGAGCACAAGGACCCGGACAAATATGTGGGTGCAGAAGAAGCACCCTGTGCCTCGAATAACGCTGATCCTTATGAGAAAGCGATGCAGGCGGGGGAGCCGCTTGTTTTTCCCATTGTTTTTCAGCTGAATTCACGGAGGGATGGATAGTTGCGATATTATTTTGTTTTACAGCTGAAGAAGCGAGCGGCGTTTTGCAGCTCGAAATGGCAGTGGGCTGCAGCCTCTTGCTGCATTATTCATAAACATATTGCTGCCATCTCGTGGGCAGCACACGAGCCGGCGGGGCGGGCAGGGATGCGGGCAGGGATGCAGGCAGTGGAGGCAGCCAGGGCTTTCCAGGCTGCGTCCAGAGCCACCAGGGCTGTGCCCTTCCCCATGGACCAGCAGCTTTGCAGGGCACGGGGTGCAGGTCACTCTGCACCCACTCTTGCAACACTAAGCATTTTTTCAGCGTCTTTCAGCCCAAATCGGTACCTGGCTAAGCAGTTCATACTATTAACGGGTCTAGTGGAAAGTGTTCTTGCTTACGGCAGGGGAATTGGACTAGGTGACCTTTAAAACTCCTTTCAAACCCGAATCATTCTATAATTAACATTTATTTTAGCTCACTGATCAATGAACTAATATATCTTTTTTTTTTTTAATAAGGAATAATACTTCCATAAACCTGACTTCTCTAAATTATGCATGTGGTAGTTTTATTTGTGAAAATGGTGATTGTCTTCAGATCAGATGATAGGAAAGGGTAAATAGCTTCGTAAGGACAAGTTTGCTCAAGATAAAGCATGTAATGAGGATTATTGTTACAGGTAGCCAGCATGGTGAACTTGATAAAGCCCCTCTGATGTGAATGAGGCCTTGGTGCTCTGTTTTGTGCACTCATAACATGAGGAAAATGGTGTTTTCCTGGCAATCAACAGCTGAAAGGAAAATGTAGAAATGAGAAAGGAGCCTGGATTTCATTATTCTTTAGCACTTTAAGGTTTGCTTCTCCTGAGTGAAAACAGTTAAATTAATTTAAAAGCATTATGATTTTTGCACTATTTTTTTAACTTCTTAATGTAAGTTAATATTTAAAAAAAAATGTTTTGATATGTGCCCAAACATTGCACATGTTCCCTTAATTTATCAAACTCTTGGAAAAAAAACCCAAAAAACAAAAACAAAGAGAAAAATGAATCCTAAATGAACTCACTCAGAGATAATCAAATCTGACTTGTTTACATGTTTGGTGCTGGTATTTCTGTATTCAGCCACTACATTTTTAAAAATCTTGGCGAAGTCATTTGACTTCATTTTTTTGTGTTTCTCTTTAATGATTGAGGCAGATATTTGGAGTTGGCTGGGCATGGGGAGCCTTGGCTGTCCTCTCTCTGAATTTGTGTGCACAGGATGCCAGACGAGATGCTTGGGATTCACATTTTTTGTATCGGAGAGATTTCATTGGGGAAAGGATGTTTTTGGGTGCTTCGAGGTGTTAAATGGACAATGGGAGACAATTTAAATGCAAGGGGAGAAATGCAAACATCGACCTACCCTCTTTTTTGGATACTATACCTCTGGTATCCAGCAGGACAGGAATTCCTGAACTGTGATTCATGGACCCCTAATGGGATGGGGAGACTTTTTGAAATGGTAATGCAAACCTAGCCAGCCTGAGAAGACATTTCAGGTAGTTCCCAGATGGTACAAATGAAAGGAAAACCCACTAGAACTTTTACCACAATGGACCCTCTTTTCAAACCTCCTCCTCAAGTTTATTGATTTTGAGGATGTGCCTCCAATTGATCCCACTTATAGAGTATTTTTATAAGGATCATGGGAGTTGTTAAAAATTTGAGCTTGAGTTCAGGGGCTGAATTTCCTGAGTTCTAGAGTGTTGGGGATTTTTTTTTTTAATATTAGGGAGTTTAACTATGTGTATATGTTATTATTTTTATTTTATTTTTTCCTTTCATAACCTTTTCTCTGATTCGGGGTAAACAAATTCCTAGGAATTTCGTGCCATTACATCTGCAATTGCATCTGTAAAACACGGTGATCCAAGAAGTTTAGCAAACATTTTCTTTGGCAAACAAAGCTGTGAAGAGGGGACGTGGTTTTCTTAATATTTAATTTAGAAATAGACTATCAAACTTAAATTATCACACAGCTTTAACAGGTAAAATCCACAGCACTTCAATCACCCTCCATTTATTTTTTTTGTCCTGTTGATAGCTGTGATTGTTACAAATACATAATTGTTTATAATTTTAACATACTTAAAATCTAGGATATGTTTAGTCCCATCCTGTCCCCCTCCCCCCCCACCAGGTCAGAGCTTGCCGGTAAAATTTCACAGATTGAGCTTTAAACTGATTTTTCAGGAGGGAAAATGTACATTTGTATAAATGAATATTTGCATGAGAGTACATTTTAACTTAGGCAAATGGGAGCCAATTACTATGATTCTCTTAAGTAATAAGAATTATTATTATTTTTTATTATTTGTACATAGTCATCACTAGGTGGAGGCATACTTTACATATTCTATTGAACATGTCATCTGTTATGGACTGAGATGAATTACACTGATACTGTGGAGTTAAGTGAATGATAAAATTTTTACCCTGAACTGTTGAAATAGCCTGTTACCACAAAATGCCCAGCTCTCAAGCAGACTTATGTTTAGACCACTAGTACTCCTGAAAAACAATTAAAATTGAATATTTTCAAATCACATGCTGTCAGAGACATCTTGAATTAACTCAGGAACATCGTTAATGCGTGGTGAAGTTAAAAGGAGAAAATGGAGCAGGTGTCATGGAGCAAGAAATTAAAAGAACAAATATCTATTTCAATACCCAATCCTGCAGTACTTAAATCAACATGTGATTGATTCGGGTTTTTTTTAATGTAGGTTTTTTTTTCACTTCTCTTTTTAGTTATGGTAGCAGAATCCATTCCAAATCTATCCATAGTTTCTCACAGTACAGGGCTACCTGCTATAGGTTGTACAAATTAGATTTTGACTGGGGGTTACAAACCTCCCTCCACTGATGCCAATACACTAATTTCACCCAGCCCCTCCTGATTTACACCAGGGGTAGATCTCACACTCATGTGCAGATATATATAGCACCATGCTTATGTTTCTCTCTTGAGTTTGTGAGCTGACAGGGCAGAGTCCGTGCGAGGTGATCCTTGGCACAAAGGCACAGTCCAAGCCCTGTGTTTGAGAGGCCACAAGAGGAAATTTTTGGGTGTGAACGTGGGAGTCAGAGATAAGAAGTGGGTTTCTCCATGCTTTGAGTACTCTGTAATGACTCTCTGCAATTTATAATCCATTGGCTTTTATTGCAGGAGAAAGAAGGTCATAGTGCAGAGGTATAAAGAAAAGATACATTTTATTCAGTATTTATTTCTTATCTTTTTGGGTGAGAAAGAGATTCTCTCCTAAACATGCAGGGAAAAGTGGGGAAAATACATTTTTACATCTCTGTCATTTTAATATAATTCAGAGAATGCAGTCAGGATTGCTGAGAGAGATTTCCTGGGCTTTGCAGCTTCTTGACCCTAAACTGGCATAGTACCCATTGCTGTGACCTCCAAATTTGTTACCTCACTTGGGATATTCATCCTCTGCTGGGGATGGGCTCCTCCATCCTTTATTAACAACCCAGGACATACACTCTTCCATAAAGTATATACCTGTCCACAGACAGGGCTTTAAAAGTACTGTAATGGAGCTGAAATGTGCCCCTCCATGTGTTTGGTCTGTTGTTTGGGTTTCCCCCCTCCCCATATATGTTTTTTTAATGATTTAGAATCACACGTTTAATAATTATAGTCACAATCTAAAATTAAACAAACACTGTGCTTAGTGCTCAAAGATTTGCCAACCAGTACTGAAGAAAGTATGTCCAGCAATTTATCAGCCTGTGGAAAATAATTATAGCAATATTTTGAAATGCATTTGTTTTGATTTTTACAATGTAAATAGTCAGTTTTGATTCTCCTGTTTCAAATTACTTTTTTGGAAGTAAGGCTTTTGAATAAGAGTCCCGCAAACCAAGCTGTTACTCCTGGGAAATTCTGTAGTGGTATGTTACTGGCATTTGAAAAATGCACACCTTCTGAGAAAAAAACAGGAAAATTCTGTCAGACAGACTGATGGGAATTCCGAAGTTTGGAAATGCAAGTTTTGTTGGAAAACAATGGCAGCACAATTCAGCCAGGGCTGCAGTTAGAGTGAAAAGGAACATGTTTTCACCGTTGGATATATTTTTGTTCTTTTTCTTCCTTTTTTATTGTTGTCATTCCGGAAACAGATATCTACATGATCAGTTAAAAAGTGCAAAGTAAGGAATGAGAGAGAATAATGTGTGTTGGAACATAAGATAGACTTTACCCATGTAGAAAAGTGTGAAGAAATATGGTAAAATTGAATGTAAACAAAGAAATGAGGAAAATGAACGTGGGAGTGAAGAACTGTGTACAGGGAGCAAGAAGAATGTAATCCAACAGTAGAGATCAAAGGAAGGGAAGCCAATTTTTTCAAATATTCCATAATAAATTCAATGTAGAAAGGTAGAGGATCTGAACAGAAGGGCCAGATGTCAGAAATGGGAAAGGAGAAAACATTATATACAGCGAGAAGTGTACAGTTTATTATTTGGTGGGTTTTTTTAGGATCAGTTATTATCTCCGTCTCCCGGTATTTCAGGACCCTTTTATAATTACAAGCATTACTTTCTCTCCCTCTCCTGCACACACGCTCTGTCTCGCTCCCCCTTCCAGGCAACACTTCTCCTCTCGCGCAGATTTGAGGGGGTAGGAGGATCTCAGGGGTTCTTTGCAAGATGCTCGTTTCCCACCGCAGAGAGTGGCATTGCCAGGACTCTTCAGGGGACTCTGTGCCAGCTATCCTGAGAAGCTTGCAGGGGAGTGGGAGAAGATTTGCATACTGCCCAAGCAGGGCCAGATTTGAACCCCCCTCTCTGCTGAATAGTTTGTTACTGAGTAAACGATGACACCAAAATCATTGCAGCTTCTGTAGTAGAGTAGGTGCTGTGCCATGTCAAGCTATTAGGGTCTGTCCCTTATTTTTTTCCTCCCCCCACTCCTAAGATGCTCCTTTTTTAATTCAAACAGAGATTTCTTTTCACCTGCATTTTTTCCCTCTAATTTCACCTTTCTCTGTTCTTGTTTTCTTTTCCTTTCCCCTCTATTTTTGTATTTTAATAACATATTTTAAGCCATTTTTTTCTCGTCTTCTCAATGTGATGACAGTATATCCTGATGGAAAGATAATAATGCCCAAGGAGGTTTTCTTTTATGAATTCTGCTGGTGTTACTTTCACATGCACAAATATATCATCTTGATTTCTAGCTCTGGGTCATTTCATTGCTCTTGTATGTCTTGCTACGAGATGTTTCCTGTAATTAAAAGATTAGGTTAAATAGATTATTTGTGCTGCCCTGTCTACATAAATGTTCTGTTTCTCTGCCTCTAGATACTGGCTTTTGTGTTTTAAGGCAATCTTGTGTACATGAAGTTGCATCATGTCTCCTTTGTCTTTAAGCTGCTGATTTATTGGTAAGAGAAGCAATCAAACAAGACATTTACTGCCATAGCCTCCTAGGGTCAGTGAATTAACAGGTGCCAATAAGTTCTAAAGAAGTGTTTTAATCGTTTCTAAAGTATTTAATTAATGGACTTTCTTAGAGGAGTGGTGACTGAGCAGACATAAGGCTGATAAATATTTAATGCTTGTATCTAGGGAACTTTTTCTCCCTTTCATGTAATTTGAGGTGTTTACTAATGGAAAACAAAGCCTAAATTGTTGTGTAGCATGCAATCAATGATAAGCTGCTATTAGATTGTCCAGGGGTTGGATACCTATCAGGAATTAATCTGTATGTGCTGTGATATTCTGCATTTAGAGCTGGTCTTGTTTAAAGAGGATTTTGGAGTCAGGTTTCTCTGACATAGCCTGATATCTATGTTAATACTTATGGGCTATATCAAATAGCCTCTGTGAACTCAATTAATTGAATATTCAGTGTATGCATGGTTGTTTCCTTGGGCTGCCATGTTTCCGTAACTACCACCTGTAGGGAGGTAGGTAAAATCCAGTTCCAAATACATTTGTTGATCTATGTGATATTCATAATATTTCATTTAAACCATTATACTGGTAATGCCGGTACTGGTAAAATTTAAGGATTTTTTTAACTTACTTCTTATCATAGTCTATTAGAGGAACATTTCCCTTCTTGTTAGTTTCCTAAATTTTCACTCCTTTCCCTTTCTAAAAAAAAAAAAAGTAAAAATTAAAAAATCAGTTTTCAGAGCTACATTTGATGTTGTAGAATTCCCCTTGCTCTCAGGTTTTCTTTGTTCTATTTCCATGAAAAATAATGAATTTTATTTTTTTTTTAATATTCCTACCTGAAGGAATGATGTTTGTCATACAGCAAGTGTGGCCCCACTAATTACAGGCTGTTTTTTTGCTTTTTTTGCTTGTCTGAGCTTTGCTAAGTCACGCTTTGCTGTGTGCCATGGCAAGTCTAGGAATCCAGAAGCTGTTGAAAAAATTGGATCTGTTTGTTGTTGCAGTTCAGTAGGGCTCTGATCTGCAGTGCTCGAACACAACAGGCTGTTCCTGCTACCTTTTGTCATTTTTAGGATAGTAGTAGATTTTTTATTAGATCATAAGAGTTGATTTTGTCATATTAGGAGGGAGAAGTGGCAGTATCCCAGAACTGGAAACACAGCACTGATCAGCAAGTGCTCTGACTGGTGACAAGGAGGGAGAGCAGTTCAACTCTTGATTTGAGGCTTCTAATTAAAATAGTGTGTTATTGCAGTAACAAAAGTAAGTTTGTATAGTGTCAAGGCCTCTTGGCTGCATAAATAATGTAACTAAAAAACAGGTGACAGCATTGTTTCATGAATCCCTGAGCTAATAATGGGAATAGATGGAAAAGATGGCAGTGTGTTGCACCCCACCTGAGAAGGGAACAGAAAGCTCCCTTAGAAGTGGCTGATCCTGACAAAGCCAAGAAAAGAAGCAACTTCTGGAAGTTTCTCTTGTTCTATTTAGAATTTTGAACACATGGATCTGTGGAAATGATGTGATGCAGGGAGCAAAGTGAATCTTTCAGAATGTTTAGCTAATATGTACTATGTACTACAGGCATAGTATAGTATTTTTCATAATGCAGTTTTCCCCTCATTTTTTTAACTCTTACTTCTAACTGCTCTTTCCTTCCCTCTCTGTATCTTTATTAATATAATTGCTATTTGAAAACCTTTTATGAGCTGTATATGATATGTCCATTTATTTTCTCTGAGGATGGTTAGTGCTGGGTCTGAAGTCATCCTCGTTTTCTTTCCAGCTCTGTAGCATGTAGGGAAGAATGTGCTTATAATCAGTCAAGGTAAAATAATTGGAAATAAGAATAATAATATAACAATGGGGTAAAATAATTGGAAATAGGAATAATAATATAGCAATGACCAATGTATTTGTCAACTCGGCTGTGATGGTTTTGGTTTTCCACTTGACTCGGTGAATGTGTACATGGCATGTGGAGGGAAGCAGTCATCTCTGAATGTGATGCATGCAAACCTGATAATGCAGTTACCACAAATGTCTATTAGATCTGCCAATGTAATTAAAAATACACCTCTGCCTCTTTGAAAATGCAGCTCAGTTCTTGGGGTTTTGTTTTCAGTCATTTAGAGACCACTGTGCCAATCTGAGCAAGTCGTATAGTAACTTCATTTAGACAAACTCTTACTGTTACTTTTTGTTCATAAATGCAGTTAACAAGTTCTTTTGTACTTCTTTGAGTGTTAATTGATGTAAACAAAGTCTGCATTTTATCTAATCCCACTGAAGCTTGTTAAAATTAGAGATGTGCCAAATTATTCCAAAGCAGGTTGTAAAGTAAGTGAACCATTAGATCCACTGGCTCACAAATGGCATAGACAATGTGTGCACTGCTTGCTTCTTTTTCAGGGACTGTTTATGTCAGAACTTTCAAATCACAGGTTTTTTTGCATCTTTAAGATTGTGTTTAGTTAATCTGTATGGCAGAAGTATAGTACAAGCAGCAGGGCTGAGCATGACTAAAGCTATTTCTAGAAAAGTCCGTATATACACTTCTAATTGAGCACACCTTGCAGTCAGCTCTGCTGATTTCTATATCCAGAATTTCCTTTTTCACAGACACGTCCATTTGTTAGCATTTTCTCTTTGCAGGAATTGTGATTTGCAAAGTTGGTTATTACCCCATGTGTTACTTCAGTGCTGGTAATCTAACATACAAGGTGCTGCTTTAGCATCAGCTAAATCTTTAGGGTGCAGAGTGAGCACTAAGGCATTATTCCCATGAAAATGTTAATGGGATTGATAAAACTGCATGAAACTGCTGGCCTTTCTCTCCTATCCTGGTAACTAGCTCCCACATCATAGGCTGCTCTCAAAATCTGGTTGCTCAGGGTTTCTGTGCTTCTGCTCTTCTCCCACATCTTTATCAGCTTCTTTTCCTTTTCTTTTGAAAAATTACCCTTTTCCATCTCATGCCTCCTCTCCAGATGGCTGTTGCTGCTGTGCTGGTACAGGACAACCCCAGGAGCTATTGTACCTGCACTATAAACAAAAGTCTACTCTCCTGCTCCAGTTCCCATTCCCTTGCCAACCTGAATACCAATGAGTTCTCTGAAGTCTTCTGATACTTAACCATGAAGACAAATTCAACATGTCCAACTGTAGAGCCAGGAGAGGAGCTCTGTACTCAAATCTGGACATGCGCTGATAGTCTTGTAAAACTCACTTTACCTAATTTGTGAACAGTGTTGTAGCCAGGATAATAAAAGGGTCAGATTTTACTTTAATATCGAGTACTGTCAAATATCAATTAGTCAATCAAGTGTTCATCAAATACTACTCTGAGTTAGCAGATTCATAGAATCACAGAACATTAAAATGGTTCAGGTTGGAAGGGACCCTAGAGATCCTTCCAACCCCCCTGTCATGGGCAGGGACACCTTTCACTTGTCTGGGAAACCTGTGCCAAGGCCTCAACACCCTTTGAGTAAAGAATTTCTTCCTAGTATCTAATTTAATCTCTCCTCTTTTAGTTTAAAACCATTCCTCCTTGTCCTATCAAAATCTGCCCCTTACTCCTTCACTACAGATTCCTGGGATAGAGGTGATAGCTTTGTTCCATATATACAACTTGGGATTTAGGTTAATATAAATTACAAAATTTTATAAGATAGCAAGAAAGTACCTCTCTGCTCTGTTTTCAAGTTTTGCTTCAAGTTGTAAATGATGACCAGAGATAAATATCCTATAACTGCATGTTTTACAGCATCTCATGGCAATTATTGCTAACCTGAAGTTTGGTTCTTAATTCTAAATGTTACCTTGGGCAAGGATATTGTGTCTATGCAGCACAACCAGGCACTGCTGCCCTCAAGGTGAAGGAAAGCAAATCTAAGAAGAAAATGGCCAGTGCAAGGATTTTCCTGGACTGAGAACTGGCTAGCTGGATACAGAGGAGCCAAGGCATCTAATTAGGAATCGGATCCATAAACACTCTTATGGACCTAGTTAGCAGTGGCTTTATTTTAACTTATCATTAGGGCTTTTTTTTCCCAAACAGAAATGTCTTATGGACAATTCTTTTCTCAGGTAAAGCTGAGATAATCTGGTAATGCATGTCAGACAAGACAGATCTCAAAGATCAGTATCTATAGATGTTATCTTTCATAATTCTCTGTTTTTTTCATAGCTGCCAGCACCATAGTATCTAATCTTTCTAGCAAACAGGTGGCTCTTGCAGCATGCTTTACAATCAGTCAGACTTTGGCTCAGTCTAATTTGCTTAATCATATTAATTAATTACTTTTGTAAATGTCAGAAAAGTTCAGCACACATTTTACTTTTTAAAAAGATTTTTGAAGATCTTTCTAGTAAATATGTAACTTTGAAATATCTGCAGTATTTTTACTGAAATTGCATCGATTTACTCAGATTATTCATTACAAGCAAATTATTCAACTTTTTTTCTCAGCCTTCTTTTACTTAGCAAATTGACTTAGATTTCTATGAACTTATTTCCTATTTTATATCAGTTTAATTAGGTGATGCCAATCAATTTCAGCCTATGACCTATTCTGCTAGTTGCAGTGTGGCAGTTTTCCATTCAACATACCCTGATTGGAGAATAAAATATTTTAATTGTAGGTAAACACTTGAGACTAGAAAAGATTTAGTTTTGCACAAATGCCTTTTGTCTTTCTAAAATAAAACTTTTTTTCTGAAGATGCATTTTTCCAAGTATTTTACACCCCAAAAATCAATTTTAGAGTAAGAAATTAAAAAGGTCACACACTTCCTAAAGGTGCAACTCATATAAGTGCTAAGCCACCTGTCTTAACCAGTGCTGTTTGTTAACCAAAATGGTGACACTATGTTTGTGATTTAATTAATAATATTAACAAAATGTTGAGAACAGTCACACTACAATTTTTGGTGGTTTCATGCAGTTTTCTTGCCTTTTTTGCTGTATCTGTGTTTGGATGTTGTGTGATTGTTTAACAAGGCTTCAGAAGAGGCCAAAGCATGGGTGATGCTTTGAGTGACAGCCCTGAAAATCATAATATTGGGACTATATAGAACTCTGCAGTCACTGAATCATAGCAATCCTAGGTGAAATGTAGGAAACCAAATGCTCCTACCTCAAGAAGGCTTGGGGGAATCACTTGAAATAAAGCCTAATTGACTAACAGATTTACAAATGGTGTTTTTCCTTACATCTGACCATGTTGCACACTTATCTTAATTTCTTTGTGCTAACATATTTTCTGACTGATGGCATTTGATGTGTGCAGTCTCCACTGCCAGTCGGAGTGTAGACAATGTGCTCCAGATGTGCAGTATAAGATCACTGTCCTGCAGCAATAAGTCCTTCTGTTCCCATCTGTAACAATATTTAACTTTGAACAGGACAGTGGTTGTTACTAAGAATTGNTTGTTTTCTTTTTTTTTTTTTTTTTTTTTTTTTTTCTGTTTGCAATGAAAGCCTGAGACTTTTAGGTTAACAATAAGTAAAATGAGAAGCTTAAAAAGTACCAATGTTCTGCCACATGGTATCTTCATGTTAGTCATCATCTCTCCTCTAAACTCAGGATTTAACCAAGAAGAAAGAGATGTATCTGTATGTATATGGCTGTACATGTGTACACATGCAAGTACACTCTTCCTGACTGGTGACATCTCCAGGCTGCAGCTACTGATGATAGGAGAGCTTTGACCAGGCAGAGATGGCTTTTTATAGGATCATAGACTCATAAAATGGCCTGTCTTGGAAGGGATCTTAAAGATTTCTTGCTGATTTGTCCACTGTAGC
>WEIV01010600.1:2405-28483 GCA_013390005.1 Calyptomena viridis | reverse complement strand
GAATTGCTCTTTTTTTTTTTTTTTTCTGTTTGCATGAAAGCCTGAGACTTTTAGGTTAACAATAAGTAAACATGAGAAGCTTAAAAAGTACCAATGTTCTGCCACATGGTATCTTCATGTTAGTCATCATCTCTCCTCTAAACTCAGGATTTAACCAAGAAAAAAGAGCTGTATTATATGTCTGTACATGTGTACACATGCAAGTACACTCTTCTTCCTGACTGGTGACATCTCCAGGCTGCAGGTACTGATGCAGGAGAGCGTTGACCAGGCAGAGATGGCTTTTTATAGGATCATAGACTCATAAAATGGCCTGTCTTGGAAGGGATCTTAAAGATTTCTTGCTGATTTGTCCACTGTAGCTGAGCTGGCAGAGGCAGTGTCTCTACAGGTATATACAGGTCCCTACAAAGAATTTGTCTATCAATGGAGACTGGAATTGATAAAAATTTTTTTAGATGGAAGTTCTGTTGCCTAAACCTGGTAATGCATTGAACCACTACATTTTAAAGTAGTATAATTTTCATACAACACTTTTATGTAGAAATGTTTTTCTTGTTCAGAGTGCTCCACACCTGCAATCCAGTTCACAGCAGCGAGATGAAGCCAGTATATAGCCCATACATTTCTATCATCATCAGGTTGGTTCTTAAGCAATGGATGCTGCCAGATTAGAAACCATTTTAGATTGTAATCCTTGGGGGTTTTCATCATTCCATGTATACTTGGGTTGCTGTACCATTACTGCTGTTCAAGCATTTGGGTAGTATCCTCTAATTTCCCAGTCATGCATGGGAGCAGAAGACACTGTATAGAGAAAAAGGAAGCTGAACATGAACATAAGGGTTTGTTTTAATTGTCTAGGAATTTGTCTCTGATTCTGAGGGATGGCTGTGTGTGGCATTTTTTTAATGAAACAAAATGAAGGTTACACCACAAGTTGGCCTTGTTGACTTTAAAGTGCACAAAATCTCACCAGCCCTTCAGTGAGCATGGGGCAAATTCAAGCAGAAGAAGGAAGATTTTGTGTGGATCTGGACCAATTGATGTTTTTTGGCAGAAACAATAGAAAACATATTACACTGTGTTTTTATGTTTGTTTCCTCACACTGTGTGGTTTTGTCTGGTTTCTCTGCAAGCAAGGTTCAAGCTGGCGAGCCACACAGTTTCCTTTTGATTTCTTTGTTGTTCGTTTATTGGAATTTGAGATTGGAAGCAGATACAGTGGATGCAAACCCAAGCGAGCCAAAATGTTTTCATTCTGCCTGTGCAGCCCTGCCTGAAAGCTCAAGTCATTGAATTTTATAAAGCAACAATATTAAGCTAATTCTTCCAGCTCTTCTGGAATGTATATTTCCATTAGGATGGATGTATTCACATAAACTAGTTATTTTAATATTCTTCTGAACTGGAATGCAATTACTCACTCAAATTAGCCTTTCAAAATATTGACTAAAGGGGTTATGACATTCTGATCCTTCATGAGAGTATGGTCAAAAATTCAAAGTTTGTCAAGATTTAAGATGCAGGCACATGAAATGGAGTATGAATTCAGGTTATGTATACTCCATCTGCAGCAATAATATTATAAAAACTTAATCAGTATAATACTGCTTGACAGAATAGCACAGGATAAACTAATATTTTCAGTTCAATTGCATAAAGGCTGTTTAAAAATAGGACTTACCATTTGATCATGCATTATTTTCCCAAGGAAAGAACATGTGGAAACAGTAAGAAATGATAATCCAACATAAAATATACAAATGTACAAATTTTATCCAAATGCTCTAGACAAGCCAATATGGCAACCAGTGTAACATACTCTGCCACTCACTAGCATGCTTTCAGCATCAGTTCTTAAGTTTTTGAATGTTTAAATATATTTGATGTCCACATAGTGGTCTAGACAAAGCACTGGGGCACCAGTGCCTTCACATCTGAAGCTGTTGTTTAGCATCTGGCTCCCACCTGTCTACTTAACATAATTACTCAGCATCAAACACTGTTTTGCTCATCTCTAGACTTCAAAGCCTCAAAGGACAGTCTTTGTGCTCCTCTAAGACCCTGCCATGTCCATCACTGGTGCTGGGGGTTTCTTGCAAACCTTCTCCTAGACCCCTGTGTGTCTGCCCCACTTCCCGCATGGTGCAAGAGGATGAGGGGGAGCTCTAAAACCAAATGGATTTTCCCCATGTATTTTAGCACAATGTGAAGCTTGGGTTTTTTTTTCCTATTTCATTCTCATTAAGAGGACGAAAAAGGCCCTTTTCATAGGTAAGAAGATCAGAGTCCTTATTCTAGGATCTGTCCCACTGTATGTACTTACTCCACTTCCTTATCCAGGTGACATGCTGTGAACAAAGAGGTTGAGCTTTTCCTTCTGCTGGAACAAAATATTAAGATCTCCATCTTTCTGGCTTGAGAAATGGCTTTTGTAGTCTTCAGCCCTGAGTTTGTGAGATGTGTTAGGAAGCTGTCTGGGACAGGCAGGCTCATTCATCTATTTCTTGTGATGTGGAGCTGCTCTCACTTGGAGCTTCCACTGCACATTCACCATGTGCAATGGCATTGCCCTTCCTCAGCTCCTCAGGAACTGTGGAGCAGTCTTAGAAATTCACAGGTGGTCAGAAGAAAAAGAAGGTTTTAGGACCATTCCCTTTTGAAGTGTTTTTGCTCCCATCACAGCCCTTCTCAGCACAGTGCTCCCGAGCTTGTGCTCATGATGCTCTTTCTTGGGTGGCACAAAAGCCATGTGATGGTGGGCATACCTGGCACACCAGGCTGCTTGAGGATTAAAAAAAAATCTGACTTTCAGATTCACACACCCAGACTGTGAATACATGCAGAGTAAATATGTCTCAGAGAACAAAAGCTGCAGGTAAATCATCTGGTTTGTGTTCTTCCTAGATCAACTGGATTTACATGTGTGCTTTGTTGTGGAGGCATTACTCTTTCATATTTTTGTTGCTTTCCTTTAACTCATGGTGATTTAGAGATGTTATATGGATGTTGTTTTGTAATGAAAAATGTGTAATCCTCAAAAAATGTAAAAGCAAACGTTCCTAAAAATGTTATGCTTACTTTTCCTGTATAGATTAATGTGTCAGACAAATGATAAATATCAACAGTGTTTTCAGAGAAAAAATACTTTAGATAAAGGGCAGAAACAAAGAAAATACATGTCGGGTACATGAGGATATGAGTGAGTTAAGAGTCTTTGATAGCGGTTATTCTGCTAGTCCAAATAATGACTAATTACCACGGCAATCCTTATGTTCTGTGCCATACGGACCCCACCATTCCTACTTAAAAACACTAATGGCAAATATACATTGCAAACAGATGCCATGTGCACATATCATCTGAAAAGGCTTTTAGGAAAACAAGATTGCTGGTCTTTGGATAGAAGCAGAGCAGTTGCACTGCAGGATGGCAGAGCACCAGTGATTCCCATTCCACAAGAGTCCCCATCTGTGCGACCACTGCAGGAAGATCAGGGATGGAGTGAGAGAGAAAAGCCTGGCTCAGGTTTGCACACAAATCACCCTCTCTAGGTACAACTTTTCTGTACCATTAGCGCACCTTGGTCTTAATATTTTAAGTTTGAACAGACTGAGCTGCTCCTAATTCGTTTCAAGCCAGTGTTGGTCCTCAGCTGCTGTGGAACAGCTTTGAAACCCAGACTACCGGATAGTTTGGGGGTCCCTTTCTGAGATGCTGTCTGGAGGAATGATATTTAAGGTCTTTCCAACCCCAGAAATTAATTTTCCTCTGCCTGTTTAGAGGTAACAGCCTGCATGTTGCTGGCTGGACCATGTGAGTCTGCCAGCTCAGGTCACCTTCAGGGAGCTCCAAAATAACAAATGAAAATTCCAGATTTGTAGTCCAGGGGGTGGTGCAGCTGCACTGGGAATGGGGAGATGGAGGAGAGGACTGTGAGTTCACACAACTGGCACCCTGGTACCACTCTAGAGTGGGAAGGTGCTCTATGGATCAGGGCTCCTGGGCAGGTGCAGCTGCCCCTGTAATCCCACCCTTCTCACATCTCGAGGAGGCTCAGGGCAGAACTTTGAACTCAATAATGAACCAGTTTAGGAGGGAAAAATAGGCTTGAAGAAAACACATGTATTTTGAACTACAAAGTGCCAGTAATTTGAAAGTGTGGAGTTAAATTTTGGAAAGCAAGGGACATGCATACTTTTCAGAAGGAAAGAAAAGGAAAGGGGAAAGGAGAAAGGAAAGGAGAAAGGAAAAATGAAAGGCAAGGAAGGGAAAGAAAAGAGGAAAGGAAAAATGAAACAAAAGAAAAGGAAAAAGGAAAGGAGAAAGCAGAAAGGAAGAGGAAAAAAGAAAAAGGAAAGATAAAAGAAAAGGGGGAAAAATACTTTGACCTACAAATGATTTCTCTGGATCGTATCACTGCATTCTGGGTTTAACCACCATCAAACCTCACACAGAATGAAAGCAAAGGTCTCTTTAGACCTGATCCTAGAGATGAGGGGTTTAGTCCATAGAGTCTGCATAAATGCTCAGCCTACTGAGAACCTGCCAGCCTGTGCATCTTGTCCCACGGCACAGCTCAGCGAGCTCCTGGCAGCGCCGGTGGCACCAGGATCCGGAGATGCTGCGGGCACAGCTGCTGCCAGGAGAAGTCGAGGGACACATTCATGTCAGCTCAGCAGCCGTGGCCAGTGGCACAGCTCTGCCACTTGACACAGCATAAGACAAACATGTCAGGAGAGAATTGATATGTTTGAAAATCAATCTGTGAGCAGCTTTCAGCATTAACAAAGTTTCTTTCTGATATTTCTGCCATTTTCCTGTGTTATGATTTTAGAGGAATGAAGATATTCTCTTTCATAGGCATCCAATTCCATAAAAAAATCCTTAATAATATGAAACTTTGCATCTCATAAATACTGGTGAAAATTACTTCTAGTATGAGCTGCCTACTAGTAGCTTGATACAATCACTGCATTTTCAAGGCATGTATAAGCCTGATTCCACAGCAATTCCTGAAGCATCATTACATCTTGATTAACAAATCATGACCAAGAACTCACCAGCTTAGATGGAGTAAACATGTAGAACAAAAATGTGTATTCTCCCTTAAAATATGAAGCTTTCAAGGCATTGAAAAGGAAAGGTCTATTGTGGCTTTATAATTGCTCAAAGTGATACCTTTAGGATACGAAAATATTTTAAAATCTGATCTTAGAATTCCTCCAGCTATCTGAAACTCTGACCTGCACCTTAATCCTAGGTTTTTATTGCTTTATCGCTCTACTACTGGGTATTCAGAATCATGCTTATGCTACACATTCCTCCAGACAGGCTTTCACACTTCATAAGGCTCTGAACTATCATTAATTAGGAGGTGTTTTCTCCTGAAAGTCTCCTACATCTCTCTGATGGTGCATGAAGAGATAGATATATCCTCACCAAATGAACAATTTCTCCTGTTGGTCATTGTTGTTGTGGGACAGTGAAATCTGTCCTGGTGTCACTGACCATGGGAACATAGAGTGAGCTTATAGAAAATGTTTGTGTTTCCAAAGGTAAAGAGATGTTCTGCTTCTGTATGAGTTTATGTGGAGTATCTGTGCTCAGTCAAGCCCTACCCATAGTACTAACAGCTGCAATAATCTCTCCAATTATTTTTTTTTTCAGCAAAGCCTATTATTTATATTTCAAGTTTCTCCTTTCTTTTATGAGAAGTCCAACAGTGAATATGACATGTTTTTATTTTCAATGCATTCAGTGCTTAAGCTGCATTCCTATTTTTTTTTTCCTGGCTTAACTTCTGTGTGAAAATACTGCTGGATAATTTACATTATTAATAATTTTTTTTTAATGCTTATCTATATGGGGAAAAGGCACCTGGTCTCATGACTTTATGCATAGACTAAAGCCCAGTGTAGAAAGCTCAACCTTCTTTTTGTAAAGATTGAAGACATTTATCTATGATATGTGTATTCGGATGCTTAGGAATCTTTTCTATTTTTGCCCCAGGACATTATGGGACATTTTCCATGTATATCTTAGTGGGATTGTTCAGTACCATATCCATTCCATCTACCTCCAACTTCACCTGAAGGGCAAAATCCTTAAGATCTTGACACAATACTGATAAATACATGGAATTATTAAAGTTGCCATCTCAGCAGAATAGGATTGCTGCCGCCTTTGTTCTCAGGGGAATACATATTTCACCCAGTAGCAAGACACCCAACTGCTGCTACAATCAAAACTCTCTGAAATGCCTTTAAGCTAATCATCTTTGAACATAAGCCTTTGTTGTTAAATCAGGGACCTTCTAGATGCAAGGCATAGAAACCTTTTTTGTTTTTCCTCCACCTTGCACAAAACAGCTTTAAGCCTGTCTCCACTGACAGTAAGGTTCAGTGATCTGTCAACATTCACCCCTGATAAAGACAGTGAGAGAAATCCGTGGCTCTAGAGAGTTCAGTAGAGACCAAACAGTATGTTTGCAAAAGAGCATTTTTATATGTTTTCTTGTGACAGCACTAGTTTAACAGAAAATAGTTGGAGTGTGCCAGAAAAGGGTAAAAGAGAAAGGAAAGAAAAAAAAATAGGAAAAAAGACAGAAGTAGTAAGTTAGGCTAGCATGACATGATGGATCTGGGCTATGACAAACAGAATTGGAAAAAAACTTCCCTGGGGACCAACTATAGCAGGTTTGCTGAATTGTATTTCTTGATTTCTTACTGTGCAACAGTGCTTTTTAGTGTTAGATTGACTAGGCTTCAGAATATTTTTAAAATTGTACAAATCAAAATCCATGTAGCTTAAAAATGAAAGATGTAAAAGGTTTAGGAGTTTGATGCATTGAAAGGCATTCTGTATTCCCTCATGTGAGTATTAAATGTACACTTTGTCTGTTTGATGAATTTTAAATCTTTGTGGATTGCAACATGCACTGCAGCAGTTTAGGGGTATAAACCTTGGCTGAAGGAAAGTGTAAAGGATGTGCAGTGGTCAGGCTTCAAACTAAGCTATTCTTCACCTTTCCTGGTTTTCCTAGGATACATACCAAATCCAATTTATAGAGAGCTAAGTAAGAGCAGTTGGGGAAAAAATCTTGAAAGATTCCTCTTGGAACCAACTAACCTTGACTGCATTAAATGTGGGGAGATTTCATCTTGTTTTAATTTTAGCGTAATATGAAAAAACAGGGTGATATTTATGAAGAAAGGACACGCTGAAGGGATCAAAATATTTTGGAATAATAAATGCCTTTATTCAAACCTACTGTCATGTCAAACAAGGGTCTTGCTTGGTGACAAGGAAAGTGAGAACAAAAGGCTTTAGGGGCTTGAAAAATGACATTAGATGACATTCATCTCAAAACTTCTGGTTTCTAGGTACATCAACAGAGAGCTGGCATAGCAGGCCAGCAGCACAAGGCATGTTTTACTGAGTCCTGTTACCTTTCTCAATCTAATTCTGCCTTCCAGTGATGGAGATCTCTCTCTCCAGCACAGCAGCATTTTCTATAACACACTTACAAAGTGCTCATGAGCACAAAACACAAAGACATGAGGTGATAGTTATGAAATCTAAACTACTCTTTAGTGGGGATGGGCTTGGATGAGTGTTTCGTGTGTATGTCAAGTGCAAGTGAAAAGCTGGTGTTGTTTGGGAGGGACAGCTGGATTGGTAGGAGTAAAGGGTGAGGGTGAAATAGGGAAGATCAACCCAAGCTTTTCTGTGAATTTGTTTTTTTTTCAAATCAAAATAAATTAGTTCATGTTTTCTTGATCCCCTTGAAAAATTCCCTTCCCTTTCTGCCTTAATATTTAAATGTTTACCCCAGCTTGAGCTTCTGATATAAAATTTTGAATTCTTTGGGGATTTTGAGAAAGAGAGAGTTATGACTGAGCTCTCAGACAAAACTTTTGTGATCACATAGAAATCTAATGGTGGATGCAGGGCTGACTCTGGACAGACATTAACAGCTGATGAATGTGTACAAGACTTTCATTTTTCAGCTTTTGTGAATTTGAGTAACTGATTAATTAATAATTAAAAAAACCCAGCAATTTCCAGAAAGGCTTCACTACATTTGTTTACAGAAGGGGAAATCAGAGATGTCAATACAGAACCAGCAAACATGTAAGCACCCAAAGAAGTTTCTGTTCCTAGATCCAAGGCCACCTAGTCCCTACAAGGTAATGAGGGTTGTGTCTGCAACCGAAGTTCCCCAGGTCAGGAGCTGCTTCAGTTCTATTTCTAATAAGGCATAAAAATATATATCAGCAATATTTTCAAGGGACCCAAGAATTCATCTGCTCTCCATCACCTTCCAGCCTGTATCATCAAAGGTCACCTGTGAAATTATAAGTAAATTCCGGACTCTGTGAGGGGGATAGTGGTGCTGTTGCCAATTGCTTTGACTCGCATTATCAGGCATGGTACTGCCAATCACTCTGCTGATGCCTGTCAGGTTTCCACTGCTGCCAAGCAGAATGTAAAATTGACAGGGAATATTACAGTGCTCGTCAAAAGCTGTGAGATACCTCTGCCTTGGGGAGAGCAGGCACCTGTGGTTACAGACAAGGATCAGGGCTCGGGAACACTTTACATTTTTTGAAACTTATTAATTTTAGAAATGAAACGCACAGTTCACCCACATTGAGATTCTGATTATGAAATTGATATTTCCACAGATTGAGCTAACATCCAATATGCTTTTCAATACATGGCTTAAGTAGAGATGTGAAATAAAATCAAAATGGGATTAAATTTTTGACAGTGGAAACAATGCTTGTTAATTCTATAGTCTAAAGTTTTCAGTAGTTGATCTGTATCTTTTTATAATATGTACTGTGGTCAGTTCCAAAAATCTGTCTACATGTTTCTTTTTTATTTGACATGGTTTCTCCAATTTCAGGATGTTCTCTTCCACCTATTGCAATATACTTGGGTCTTACTGCACAAACCCAGGTTTTTTGTTTGTACAGCCATCTAGAGAGTGGTTCATTAATCATCTGTAAAGTGTAGGGTTTCACAAATGTAATATACACAAAAACTACAGCCAGCTGGACTTCTGGATTTCCAACAGGACAATGACATGCCAGAAATACTTTGCCATTACAACCTGACACCACGTTTTCTATTGAACAGAGAAGACTCATGAATACATTCAAGAGAAGGCAATAGCTTGTGCAGCTATCGAAAATTATTTAATTAAATCCGGAAGCTTTCGAGGAAGCCATAAAAATGAGGTTAATATGTCAGACTAATAAATTCTATATAATTAAGCTCCCCAAATATAGAAATTTCAGAATACGATGCTAAACATATCACAGTAAGGACATCAATTTATTTAATCTTAACATTGTTGTATTGTCTCCATGAACTTCCATTGGTGTCACAATAAGATTATTATGACAGCACCATTAAGCCCCATTCAAATGAATGGGGAATTAGTGTCATGATGGAAACAGCTGCAGCTAAGAGCTGCTGTCTATGATCAGTAGTTATTTTCAAGAAGTCAGATATTTTGCCATTAAAACAATTATATTTTCTCTTTAAATATGTATATAGCACAAAGAAGAAACCTAGGTTTTCAAGGAACAGTGAAAACCAACACAACAAAATACAATCTGTGTGTTTATTTAAGTTATTCCATAAAACCTTCACCATTCCAGCTCATTTATATTTTTCCAGATGTGCACAAGGCCTCCATTGCACAGACATGTTGCTAGATTTTGGGACTGTCAGTCGATAACTTGCATGTTGTCAAGAATGTCTGCTTAGTCTATTGTCCACCTTCTCCTTTCCCAGAGGATAGATAATAAAAGACTTTTTGTCAATCACAGCAGCCGCAGTGAGAGTAGGATGGAGATCATACCAATGACAGAAAGTAGTGAATTTAATGACTTAGAAGACAGAGTACTATGAAGTTTTTATACCTGTTCACCCTTTGTCACCTTCCATTCTTAGTTACCTGAACAGCACCTCTCCACCTGCCTTTCCATGTGCTGCTTTACCATGTTGAGAAAGCACTTCCACTAAAAGCACCTGTCTCCCAGAATTATGTATCCCAATTTTTCTTAAATTTCAATGGATTCAATAACAAGTTTAAGATCTGAAACTCTTTAAAAAGGTTTTCTCTAATATATTAAACATTGAGATCTCCACAGATTTGTAAAGAAGCGTATTTAGATTTATGGTGATATATTTCACATATATTCTTCTATTTAATAGAAAATGAAAATATTTTATTGATAATGTCAAAGAAAGAAAGTTGAAGTTCTTTATGCAGAGATGCATGTCTGAAGCATATCTATCCATATCTAAAAGATAATTCTCCATGCTTTCCAGGGCAGATTTAAGTCTGCATGTTTCAGGACCAAAGTAAAAGGCTAGAGATATTTAATATTTTAAGCTCTAGGCTGGGGGGTGTTGCAGAGTGATTGTTTAGAAATCCATATTGGTTTATGGTTAATATTATAAGTAGCTATTTGAGTGACATCACAATTTTATGGTCTTTTAGTGGCATTTAAGTGAAATAATTGTTTTCTTCATAACGAAGATTTCAACTTTTGAATGAAGTAGTTGGAAATACTTGTTACCTGTGTAATAGTTCCCGTTCTTTCCTAAAGGATTCAGAGATTATAGTGGTAATACGTAGTTTCATGGTAAAACCTTTTTCTCTTGTGCAAGGGTTATGTCCTGTCAGTCATCACCTACACAGATCCTTTCTCACACAGTCCAACCTGCTACAGCAATTCTCCATCCTGCACTTCAAATAGTTCAGATTGCTGGAACTTGGGAGGTCAGTTCAATTATTCCTGCTGTGCTCTTTGGAGAAAACCAGTAACATGAGACTTCCAGTCGTATCCGTGGGCCATGGGGAACAATGGCTCCTCTGTGCGAATGGAAAGTAAGCACCTGTTGTAAACAAATTAAATACTGTTTTTTAAAAATACAAATATTATTACCTGCCAAAATTATGCCAATCAAAGGGAACCAGTTGGTGGTAGAAAGTTCAATACAAGAGACATTCTAAGTAGGTATACTGTGCATCCCTGGTATAAGCATTCTTTGATGAAAGGGCAGCTTGTTCAGGATACCTAGATTAAATTTCTTGTAAGGCAGCTGCTTTAGAGGATATAAGATATTTTTCTGAGCCACCTGTTTCCTTTTATTGTGTTACCATTTGAGTTTGTTGGGCCAGCCCATGTGAAGAGATAAGGCAGAGTTGCTGTATTTTGTATATCAGGGCATACTTGTTCATGCTCTTAAATATTAGTGGAAGGAGTTCAGCAGGGCAATTTGTCCACACGAGTTAGACAAAGCAGCTGCCTTTGTTCAGAATTTTAGTTTACTTGTGGTTTTGTGTCTTGGCACACCGCTGTATCTTTTTTCCTTGACTTGACATAGGAAAAGAGTTGAAATAATTTTATGTTTTCAAACAGCCACAGAACTGAAGAGGGGAAAAGAGTCTAGACTTTACACTAGAGATGTCTTCATTAACGGTCTTCAGGCCAGCACCATGTCTTATCATTGCTTATACTTTGTGTGGTCCTTTACACCGAAAGGGTCTGAGTATTTATCTTCTTGTTTGATAAATTTGATATATATGGATATATTCTTCCCTGTGACAGTGGAGGGGCTCTGGTACAGGTTGCCCAGAGAAGCTGTGGCTGCCACATCCCTGGAAGTGTCCAAGGCAAGGTTGGACAAGGCTTGGAGCGACCTGGGATAGTGGAAGGTGTCCCTGCCCATGGCAGGGGGGCAGAACGAGATGATCTCTAAAGTCCCTCCCAGCCTAAACCATTCTAAGATTCTATGACAATTTTCATCTTAGACTGCCTTGGTGAATCCTCATTTAAGGTGTATCATAAGAGCAAAGCACATGCTCAGTGAAGGGCTGGAGTTGGGTCAATATGTTAGTGGTTATGACAAAGGACACAAAATGGTGCACGGATACCTGTGTAGCTGCAAATAGAAATTCTTTTATTTCTGATGACTTAAAGCAAGCTTGGCAGTGTCGAGCAGTACTCCCAGATTATAAAACACCAAAGTAGTTGAATCATATTTCCTTCTTTATAGGAATATTAAGATACATTACTGGCGAAGCAAGAGAATTGCTGAGAGTAAAATAATATTCAGACTCTAGTAAAAATATGTACATTGTGATGCCATGTACATCACAAATTCAGTATACAGAAAGAAGATGAAACATTATTTAGTTGTTATTTACATTATTTTTCCAAAATAATTAAAAAAACCCAACATGACAATTGGGCATTTAAAAATATGAATGTTGCAAACTGATTACAGTTATTTTTATAAGGGTACCTGATATCTGCCTGTTGACAATGTTGATGTCTTCTGATTGAATTAACAGTCATTATCTTTAAAAAAATCCCCCCCATAAACAAACGAACAAACATAAAATTTATTTTCTTAAACTATTTTTAGTGCTTTAAAAATCCCAAAGCCCTTCTTTCTACTGCTTTTGATTCTTGATAAAATCATGCAAACACAGCCAGTTTGATGCTATTTTTTTGTTTACAGTATTGCTGTGTTGTTTTGGTTAACAGAATGAAAAACAGCACAGTTAGACTAGAAGTAAAAATGTTTTATTCTTAGTTTGTTTCATCAATAAAAGCTGACATTTTTGCAAGAAAGATGTTATACTATTGGAATTAACTCTTAGTCAATTGTAAATAATTGTATTATATTGGTATGTTATCATGAAGATTAGAAATCATTTCCTACAGAATCATGTTCCTGCTTTCTCAGCACTGTTTCAATTGAAAGGAATTTGAATGAAGTGCATCTCATTACTAACATAAAGTAGATGGAGCTTGAATAATTTTTATATTTATTTTCCATAGATAGCTATTACATTTCTTATCCTATCCATCCAAATTTTATAAAATAAATTGTTTTAATCCGTTTTTTGGAGAGAGGCAATGAATTTGTTTTTGCAGAAGTAATACATCTGAATATATTGTAATATGCATAAAAATCTGTTAACACAGTTATTTATACAAAAAGTGTAGCTGCCTTACCTTTGATTTAATTTACATACTTTATTTGCCTTCTGACAAGTTCTTCCCTTGCCTTTTTTTATTTATGTGCCAAAAATATGTCTTTTCAGATAAGTCAACTAAAACTTTAATGTATTGTATATTTTAAAACTACATAAAATGTTTTATGCATTTGCTAGTTTTTTCCCACAAGCATTTGTTAAAGGTGATGCTATATCAAGATTAGACATGTTTTACCACTGATAACAGCATAATGACATTGTATTTCTTAAATATTATGAGCAAATAGATGTGTTCTATTTTAAAGTTGAAGCTGACATTTATGTTAAATTATCAAGCATTAAAAAAAAAAGAAAGAAAGAAAAGGAATAATCTTTATTACTCAAAGGTCAAAACTTTGGCAGCCTCCGTTTTTCAAATATAAGAATTCAGGCCCACACCCTGAGAAAGAATTTGATGCATTTACTTTAAGTATGTGAAAGAAGTGAGCGACATAATTATTTTTCCATTCAAATGTGGAAAACAATAAAAGTTTCCCATATGTAGTTCATAGGCTGTAACTCACATCACTCAGCACTAAAGCAATAAGCAATCGAGTGTTGATACAAAGAGCTCCAACTCTGGAAATATCAGCTTAACCCTTGAGGTCTTTCTCTGCACTTTGCTACTGTAAACATGGTTTGAATTTACATAAGCCACCATTCATATTCTTGTGAGTTCATAATATAAATAATGCAGAAAATCTCATTCACTTCCCTAAATTATGCTAGTCATTACAGATGATTCATGTAAGTATTAATCTCTTGGATGTGGCAGAAAACTAGGGAGGAGAAACTACCTATCATATCATTTGCAGTTAAGAACCTGCTGCGTATCTCTAAGCTTTGCTTGGAATGCTTTGCAGTAATTGGATGTGCATCTTTTCACTCTCCTGTAATCCAAGTGGCAATATGGGTTTCTCTGTGGTTTCCTCGTGCTAGAAAATACAATTTGTGGAAAGATGCTAAAGTAACAACATGCCTGGGGACAGGCTGCTGTCCTGCATGCAAGTTGGAGGAGAACAGCTACAAATTTCTGTATTTGTTGCATCAGAATGTATGAAGAGGGGATAGACTGGGAAAGCAATTGCTTAAATCATAGAATCACAGTGTCCTAGAACGACTTGGGTTGGAAGGGACCTTGAAGCTCATCTCGTTTCATGGGTAGGAATACCTTCCACTAGACCAGGTTGCTTCAAGCCCTGTCCAATCTGGCTTTGAACACTTCCAGAGATGGGGCAGCCACAACTTCAATATTTGCCTCCTAAGAAAACTTTCATGCAAATTGATTTTTGCCCCTGAAAATACTGGCAGCCTCTTGCCCAGGAAAATCTTGTCACAACAGAGACTCAGATGCTGTCAGGATTACCTTTATAGCTCTGTTTTTTGGGGGTTTTTTTGAGCAATGCACCAAGATGTAGGTCGATGACAGGTTTCTATGCATTTCCACATCTTTAGCTTTTTCCTTCATCCACTTCAATGTGTAGTCTTCCTCTGAGCTTCTGCACCTTGTCACTTTCCAGGAAAAAAACCAGTCTAAGGGTGAAATATTGAATTCAAACTGTTGAATATCATATAAATATGGGCTGGACACATAATCTTGGTGTTCATAGCTGTGAGCAAACTCAAGCAAGATGTTCTTCAGGACAGGGCAATGAGTGACTGATAGAAGAAATCAGCTGTTAAAACTCCAAAGGGTGCAGGGTAAGAGAAGCACCAAGGCACAGCAGGGAGGAAACACATAACTGGACATCTCTGCAAAGCTCAGAAAAATAGAGAAATACTCACAGTAGGAAATATATTGCAGTCATTAGTCATATATATTAGAAATTGGACATTTACACCTGGTGTTCATTAATAGTTGATGGAGATATATATATAGTACATTGCTGGATAATTGTATTTAAAATGCTTTAAAAATATTATCCTTTTTTGATAGTCAGTAGAGCCATGAGAAACATCTAATGACTCTTTAAAATTAGTCTTTAAACCCACTTCTGGTGCCATGGGTTTGTAATACTGACCATCCAGCCATATTCCAGATTCTCCATTAGCTCAGGAGTATTTCAGCTTCTAGTGAGAAGAACCCAAAGGTGGGGATTATAACAAAAAGGTATGATTCATACTGCTATAAATACTATTGTGAAGAATCAGACATGTAAGACAAGTAGTTTTAGGGTTGTTGCCATTGCTTGTAAAATGCTCGTTATCACAAAAGATTTCGAGGAATGGCATGTTCATAGAATCTATGCTAATGTACAGATAGGACAGAGTTTTACAGGTAGATACCAGTATTATGTTTAGAAATTCACATCTCAAATATCTTGAGTATTTGAATACTTTCAAGGAAGAATAAAGACATTGATTGCAGCCTTTATTCAAGCCAATTCATAATATTTTCCTTGCATTTTCTTGTGACACTGCATTCAGACTTGGATTTGAAAGCCTTATAGTTTTTTTGTGTGTGTGTGAGAGCTTTTAGCTTAATTTTATGGACTATAGGGTATTCTTCACTATGAAGTTTTAAAAGATACAAAAGAAAAAATCTTGCTCAAATGTAGAAGTTATTTTTGCAGTAACGTATGTCATGATTTTTAAACATTCAGGCCTTTAAACTTTTTTTTTATAGTGTATGTTCTTGCCAATCCCAGCACAGTTCTACAAAGTAAAATATTTGGCAGTGAATTCATATTAACAGATGGAACAAGAAATTAACACGTTTTTGCTTCGCTAATTCACAGTTCTTTTAATACGCTAATTCTAAATCACCTGTTCTGACTTTGACAGGCTACAGACACCTGTTTGGGGTAATATTCCACAGCTAATTATTACATGAGAAACTCAGTTTCCAACAAAAGGGTTTCTGTGTGAAATTGTCATAGTTAACAAATTAGTAATACTGACTTTAGACAAAAATAGCTTGCAGTTTTAATTTACATGTACTTAACCTTTCCTGAAGAACTGGGAGCAGTGGGGGTGCAGAGGGGCAGCTTCTCCCCCAGCACACGGCGAGCTGGTGCCTCCATCCGGAGCTGGAAAGTTCCTGATGTAAATCCTGGTCCTCGTAGCTGAGTCAGTGATACCAGATCATGAGGAGCGCGATGCTGCTCACCAAAAACCAAGAGAAAAGGGCAAGAAGTTTCTTCCAAGAAGAAAGCTTGGCCTAATTTCCATCTCACCAGGGTTGGTGCAGTTTAGAGGCAGAGGAAGGAAAGAAAAGTCTTTTTTTTTAACTGATAGTCCTGCTGCAACATAAAGACATTACAGTGCTGTTACACTTGGAGTTTGTGCTGTTTACCTCTATAAATCAGATATAGCAGTTTAGAACTGAGCTTCATTGTAGGATGTAATGTTTAAATATTGCCCCAAAAGCTGGCAGAGGATAATTTAATCCTATATCATTGAATGTGTGAGCTTTTTTTTTTATGTATCTGTGCCTGTCAGAAAAAAAAAATACATGTTTTGTGGTTGCCTTTTTAGAAGTTTATTACACTTCTGTCATAATGAGTCATCATGTTCACATGGGAAAGGGGGGAAGGGAGGCAAGGAGAAATTATTCCCTCTCATTGCTCTTCTCCTCTGCTCTTTCACTCTTGACTCAAGAGCGATGATACAGCCCTATTCTCTGTCCCAGTTGTGCACCAGGAGGGAGGCCAAGTAGAGTTTGTAACCATAAAAACTTTATGATAATGGTGTAAAAATCAAATCTGGCATGGGAATGAGAGGATAAACCATGTTGGTCAGTGGAATAGGATGAGAAAAAAAAGTTCAATACAAGAGGAAAAGGGTAGAGATAGTCTGGACACAGTCATGTCTTATGACTTAATAGTTAAGACTTATGTCTTAACTGCTATGTCTTACAAAGCAGCACTGATAATACCATAACTTTATATTTTGCCTTTCTCAACACCCTTAATTCTTTAAACACAAAATTAATCTAAAGTCCTTTGCTAGTCTTGCTTTGAACCTTCCTTAATTCATCTCGGGCTGCTTTATCAAGAGCTTATTGATGGAAATGATGTTTTATTGCTCAACTGTAAAATATACATGACTCAGTGAACTTCTTTCCTTTGTTCTTTCTGCTTCTGATTCCTCTTTTCCTTTCTTCTGTCTTTTCCCCACCTTTACATCTACTCCCTCTTACATTTTCATAATGTTCAACTATCTTGTGAGATAATCTATTGCAAGATGTGATACAAGTCTCACAGCCTTAAAAATATCATTGCTATGTTAAGCCTAATGCAAAGAATGCAGTTCAGAGGGAAAATTCTAAATTTTCATTAGTCATCCCTGCTTACTTGTCCTTCGTTCATCGATCTGAGGAGTTTCTGGGGAATCTGGTGGACTCAAATATATGGCTACTTCTTGTCATTCCTGAACACCTGAATGCTTTGGAGTGGCAATGAATTTTGCTGCCAAGTCAAGCTGACCAGAGTTGTGTTATTTTTCCTGTTCCCCAAGGAAAATAAGTAGAACCTATCCCAGTTTTTTTCATGTTTGTGCCCACATCTTTGTAGCTTTTCTCAGGAAAATAAATAGATGTGGTGGTTGGTAAGTCAGGGAATGTTAAACAATCCTGGAGAAACAATATACAGATTTATGAGTTAATCCAGTGAAACTATGCAAGTACTTATAATAAAGGGAGTGTAAGTAGCCCGTGATGCCTTGGTCTGTGAGTCAAATTCAGTTCATTTACACTCACTGTGTTAGTTCTTGTTCTTTGGAAAACTGGTTAAAATGAAGCTACTCAGTACCTGGTGTGGGCACAGACTCTGTGATCATGTAACTCCTCTAATTAGAGACAGCAGTTTTATATTCAAACAGTTTTAAAGGTATAACTCAGTGTCTAAAAGTCACTTTAGTGAGAGCTATAGGAGTGTAAGTCCCTCTGATGAGTGTGCAAACTGTAAAGACTCAGACTCAGTGCTGAGTATTGTTTTATGGCTTAAAATAAAAAATCTGTTAAATTATCCATTTGTAATAGTCTTCCACAGCTTGTCAGAGGGAGAAGGTAGAGTATCTGTCATGCAATTTCCTTTCTGCTTTCTGTAGGACAAAAGTTATTCTAAATACTGTATCCTTCCGTGAGTTAAGTTACCCCACTAATTTTTAAGTGGACCGTAAGTCCTTCCTATCACCAAAACTATAGTGAGGTTCTGCAGAAGTCAGGGCTGGCACTCGCACTGGGGGGATCTTTTCATTTTTTGACTGTATTTGTGTGAATAGCATTTCATTGCTAATGTCTGTGTCCTTAAATGACTCTTAGTTAGTGTATGACAGTAGTTTTCAGTTGTAGTTTCTGCATGCTGCTTTGTAAGACTTTGTTATTGCTTTAATCAGTTTCATTACACCTCGGTGTCTAGATCCTCTCCTTGTCAAAATATCATAGTCAGGCATTAACCATGAAATGATGATATGAATCTTAAGGCAGTAGGATCTGGCATTGATGCCGAGGGATTTCTGCTCATCCACTTGTTCACTCTCATGTTCCTGTCTTTTTCTTCTGGTTATTTATGCCTGACCTAAGCAGAACTCCATCCAGTTAAAGTCCTGTAAGAGAATTTGCCTCTTTGGTTTACAATGGATTTCTCAAGAATCACAATCAACACATTTTGGTTTTGCTTATCTGACCCTGGAAAGTGACAGGACATGAACCAGGGGGGAAAAAATTCCCAATGAACAGCACCAAATGAGAGGTGTTTTGCCCACTGTGTCTGGGAAATCGCTACCGAGTTGGTTGTTATAGACAGTGATTGATCCCTGCTCCTTCAATGGATACACGATAGATAAGGGAAATAGTCAAGTCTGGAAGAAGCTATTTTGTTCTTCTATTAACTGGAGGATTTTCAGCAGATGTCTTAATAGTTGGAAATCAGCAATAGTATGTGGATTTATTTGCGTGCCATCTGAACCATTTGACTTGCCAGATGCATGTTGTTTAATAGCCTTTTGTACATCATTTTTGGAAGATAGTTCAGTAAGATTTTCTTTTATTGTGTGAAATAACCCATTTTGTGGATAGCGTTTCCTATTGTTAGATTGTGTGTTGAAGAGACTAATCGGGTGCAGTCACTGCAGAGAAAAGAGAATATGCAAAACACTCACCCGTGCACTGAGAGGCACAATAGAAACTTGGGATGAAGTCATCCTTTATATCTTTTTTGAACATCACACATTTTTCTGCTTTTTGGATGTTTTTTGCTTGGCAGTGATCTTTTATTTAGGTACTTAAAAGCCACTTTGCTGCCTCAGTGTTTAGATTGTTTCAGTCATTCCTATCTTGTTACTGTCAACATTATCATACACTAATATGGTTTAAATTATTTGCAGACATTTCAGTCCCCTACCTAATGCAAAGATAGTTTCAGCTTTCTGTCGTTCTTGTATTAAGGCATATCTGAAAAGATAAATGAGATCTTAGCTCTTATACTGACTCATATCATACAGCCCCTGCCAATCATTGTGTGATTCGATGAATGTGCACACATTGATTAATCACTAACAAGTTTATTTTATTGTTTATTTCTTTGATCATCCTTCAGTGAATCAGTGATATACATAAATACCTCTGGTAATTTGGTTATGCGTGTGTTTAAAATAGAATATTGCTGTATTTTCTGTGGACACGAATGGTGATACATTCAAAATTATTCAGATTTCAGTGGCAATTCCTATCATGATGTATTAGATCCTGGGAATGAGTCTTTGCATGATAAAGTGAAGTCTCTCTAATGATAGAGAGAGCGAACCACAAGGAAAAGAGATAGAAAGTTGTCAGATTAGGCTGATATTACGACTTTATAAAATTTAATTTGTTGATCAATTAACATCAAATACTATGACAGGAATATTTTTTATGCACAAGGGTATTTATCAGAGTCTATGGAAAAGAGTGGCCAAATGGTGACCAAGGAACTCAGCTAGAGTTTTGGAAAATGTGCTATGGAGGTAGATGTAAATTATGCTAAAGGAAAAAAATCTTTAAGGGAGACGATTATCAGGCTGAAGTTGCCTCACATCTCCAGTTATGGGAGAAAACTCCTGTCTACCACAGAAAAATGTCCAACTTGAATCTCAGTGCAGGAATGTCTAGGATATACACTCAGCAACTCCAGCCACCAGATGGTAGACTCTGCTTACTGGTTAAGTCAGCTCTAGTGTCTGGTCACCAGTTGGCAGAAACAGCAGTAGACAAATTACATCACCTTACAATCACAAAGCACAATATCACTCCTGTATTTTGATACAAGTGTAACCCTTCTTTCAAATTTCTGCTAAAACACACCAAAAAAATGACCAAATCCCTGTCAGTATTACACAGCATCTATAAATATTCTCAGATGGAGACCAAGAAGGAAAGTATATTTTTATTAGGCTGTTTATTATGTGAGTGGAATTAGCAAGAGACAGTTGGTGTAGAAAATTAATGAACTAGAGTTTCATGGCTGGAATTTACTCCAACCTGCCTTATGTTACCAGTAAAATTTGTTTGGGGAACCTCAACATACTCTTTAGGAGACATTTGTCCATTTTGCCAAATGATCACACAACTGAGCACATTCTAATGGCATTCTCTGTTATATTTTAAATTCTCCTTTCATTGTGTAGAAAAAAGATACAGTGATAGAACACAAATGTTTGGATTTATAGAAGACATTTTTTGACAAAGCCTATGAATCATTTGCATGTGTGGGAGATACATATATATGGTCTAGAGTCATATCAAAGATTTTAAAAGAGCCAACAAGGACTAATTGGACAAAATCTCAATGATTTTGTGCCTAGTAAGGTATGAACTGTAAAAAACAGCTGAAAACATTGGGCTTTACAAAGAGAACGAAAACCATCTGTCAGAAATACTTTCCACAGATTATATTCGGTCCAGCTATTAATTAAGTGATTTTACATTGCTACTTTCAAGAGCAGAGCCTTCATTACTGGGAGCAAACCCAAGGTACACATTTGAGCTTCCATGTCAAAGATGGTTCCATACCATCTACGAAATGCGAATGAAGGAGATAGAGGAGTCATCCTTTATACATGGATATATTTTATCTCAAAGGCAAAATTTCAATGTTGCAGCTGTGATGGATTTTAGTTTACAACCTCTGAGTAAGTTTGCTGCTCAGGTGCCCCCTCCAGTGCCATGAGAACTGGAGCTTGTGTCCTTCAGAGCTACCTGAGAGAAGTGTGGCTGTGAACCACAGCCGCCTGCTTGACTTTGCCAGTGGGTTCTCAGCTGAGTGTCTGACACACCAGTTGCCAAGAGACCGATCCAAGTCTCATTTAAATGAATGGGACTTTTTTTGCTGTGCTTGGTAGACTTCAGTTCTGGTTTCTTTTTTTTCAGTGCCACTAGCCTGAGTGCCATCCTCCCTTGTAATGCACTGTCCTCTGGGCTCCTGGTGAACTTTTGTAGGTGTAAGAGAGAGAGAACTGATGGTACAAAATGAGGGACAATTTTTTGCTCTTAATTCTTTTTTATAATAATGGATAGAACAAGTCTAATTTCCCACTGTTTTCCACATGGAAATGAGAGTTTGTCACAGCGTCGATACTATCCACATGTTGACATTACTTTATGCATCATGTAGCTGTATGCTCCTTTCTGCCCCCAATCGCCCTTGCTCTGGGGCGGATGATGTGGAGTACAGCAGTTTTCATGGTGAACTACACAATAAAGGCTTTACAATTTCCTATGAGAGAGAACTTTAATACTACTTAATTCTTATAATGGACTGAGAATCTTGGCAGTTAACAGGTTCAGTGGAAGGCAAACATCCTTACATATCTTTGCTGATTCTACTTAGTTCTGATCTATCAGCATCTCATTGTACCTCATGCAGCCTTATACTGTTTTGTCTTCCAGTTCATTGAATAAATGAGTTCTGTCCTAGGGCCAAAATCTGAAAGTACGAGGTGTAGGTCTCTGGAGTAGGCCCCTGACTCAGAGGGATAAAGTACCAAGAGTCACCTAATCTTCTTTGGCATGAAAAATTCAACTGGACGCTTCACAAGAAAATGCCTGTTATGACCTCTGGTACTTTCTTCTGAAGTCAGACTGCTGCACAAAGTCCATTGTGTAATAAGTTGATTTTTCTGCTTCTTATTCTGACTATTCCAGAAGTATTATCCAGAGCTGTACAGAATAAAATGCTTGATTTGTTCAAAGCTAATTGAAAATTCTCAGACCTATTAAAAAATCTGGTCTAGATTTAGTTTAGCTTTTTGTTGAATCCATTTTTTTTTTGCTTTAAACCTATAAATCAGAATATCAAAAGAATTTGAATTACAATCAGCAGTGGCAATGTGGAGTGTGCAGAGGGGATGCATTATTGCCATGATGCTATGAACCATGAAGCTGAGTTGTGGAGAGAAAGCAAATTAAGACTGTTATGTGGTCACTGCAGATTATTTTCTCTAATCAGGAAACTACATAACAATGTGGAGAAATTAAACCAGTTTTAAGTGCTCCAACTTTTCTGGAGGCAGATTCATAGAATCACTGAGGTTTGAAAGGACCTCTTAGACAACAGGGTCCAACTGTTAATCTAACTCTGCCAGGTCCACCACTAAACCAAGTTCTTCAGCACCACATCTGCATATTTTTGAACCCTTCCAGAGGCAATGATTTCACCACTTTCCTTGAGAGCCTGTTCCAATGCTTGACCACCCTTTCAGTGAAGGAATTCAGTTAATTTCTTGCTCCTATGACTTGATGTCCTCAGGTAGCCAAGCTTGCTCAGATACGTCTGTATGCACGTGTATAAACACAGATTTACATAACTAGGGTCACAAAGTGGATGATGTGCTTGGGCACAATTAGAGAAGTTTCTCTTCTAGAGGGCTTCTTTTTTCAGAGATTATGGACAACAGAAAATTTCAGCATAAAACCTCTATTCTTAATCTTTTCATGCATCTTTGAGTTAATGAAGTCTTACTGTTTCATACTGCAGACCTTGAATGTTGATAAAAACACACCGGGACCTGATTTTAAATATGTGTGAACAAGTTCTCTCACATACAGCAGCTTCATATATTTGGTTTTGTTTGGTTTTTTTTGTTTGATTGGTTTGGTTTGTTTTTTGGTGTTTTTTTGGTAGAATACCTGTATATATTACTGTATCCTGGAAGACTGTTAAAATCTTTACTATGTGATCCACCTATAGTAAATGATTCACTTAAGGTGATTTTATGCTATCTGAAACACTTACAGTCTTAAAAATCACAGTGGTGCCAAGAAAATGAGGCTGATTGAGATGATATGTCAAACTGAGAAAAGACAACAAACAAATGTAAATAATGATTGGTTCATCTGGGTTATTTTTCCCCATTTTCTTTTGTAATGCTGACTACATATTACCTAAGATACATTATATAAATGAAATTGCCTGGTTCAATTCTCCTTTTAGTATATGTGCCAATACATTATATAAATAAGAGTTTCTGATGCCATTTAGTGCTCCACCAAAGTAGCAGGGCATTAGGTTCTCCTTCATTCATTTGAAAACAATTAGGAGAAAATGCCACTTATCTTAAATAGTATTTGTCAGATTTTCTTCATCAAACTTGGTAAATACATATCTTTTGACATTTTGATGTATAATCATCAGTCCAGGGTAAACCTAAGTGACTGGGCTTTGGCCCGTGAATAGCTTTTGTTGCTGTGTGACACTAAAATGTTGTGTTGTGGGTTTTTTAAAAAAAGATATAATGAATATTCAAAATTAGTTGTTCTCCATTGTTCACGGTAGGCCAAGTGTCATAACACAAAGAGAATATTTACTATGCAATCTAGAGGTTTTATAAATGTTTCTGAATTGAAATTTTTTGCATGATATATGCTTTTTGAACTTCTGTCAATGAGAAATATAAATTGTCAATTTTAATTTGAATGAACAACAATTTAAAAGAGAGACATTTTAGTTGTCTTTACAGATTCTTTGCATTCATAGGCATTCAGTCTTTTTTCCCATAAAACTTCCTTTGAACTTACTTCCTACAATACTAGTTTGTCCATCCCCTATCTTTATGTGCCACATAGTTGAGACCTCAGTAAAATACTCATTAGCACCACTTGAAGATACATAACTTATGATACTACATGGGGCACCATTAGGGTTGTTGCTTATAATTTTTTGATATTCAAAATCTAGGATGATCTCCAACATGTCTATAGCAGCTGCTTCTTGAGACCCAGGAGCTGCTTTTCTAGTATTGCCCTGCACTGATTTCAATATCTGACAAGTATTTTAGTCATAGATTCCTGATCATTTGCTGTGATCTGCTTAGACTAACCTGTGGAATTATGTAGCTGGGCTGGTTATGATGCATCTCTTCAGCAACTTTTAGTTTTCAAATCTATACCTCAATATCTTAAGTCATAAGTAAAACTATGTAAATTAAAACTAAATGGGAAGATGGATATAAATTACTTTATTCAGTCTCTTTTTCTGTGGAGGAAAGAAATATGAAATGAACTGTGGATGTCCTATCCCTGGAAGTGTTCAAGTCCAGGTCGGACAGAGCTTGGAGCAACTTGGGATAGTGGAAGGTGTCTCTGCTCATGGCAGGAGGGGGAACAGGATGGTGTTTGAAGTCCTTTCCAACACAAACTATTCTGCAATTTAATATGATTCTAGGAATGGGGGTGGAACAGAAGAAATGGCAGGATTGTAGTTATAGCTGAAGGAGAAGGAAGGGTTGGTTGTTTTAATATCTGATTTTGACATTCACATGCAGTTATAGTCTCACCTTGTCTGTTTTTAACTTTCCCTTTGTTGCATTCTGGAGGGGTTGGGGGTGAAGTTTACATTTGCAGCTGAGTTTGAAAAATCTCTCTGGGAAGAGAGGGAAGCAATGCAGTGGTGTTTTGTGAGGATGTGAAATATTTGGTGTCCTGCAGGTCAGTGTGGGTCACACTTGTCCTAAACAGGCAAGTCTCGTGGCTCTAAGGAACAGCAGATTTATCATGTGTGTGCAGAAGGATTATAATATACATGTATGACAGACCTTGTGCTGCTGCAAAATGCAAAAGGTTTTGCTGTTTGCCCAGAATAACCAGACCACACAGCCATGTTAGACTCAAAGCTTTGTCATGACTCCAAGATCCTCAAACTGCCTGCAGGAGAAGGGCTTGTAAGAGTCACCAACCAACCAGAAATTCTTGCTGATGGCAGGTGAACTGTGGCATAAATGTCAGAACAGAACATCCATTGATTTCCACTCACTCCCCAAGCTCTCTCCAGCCAGCTGAACCCTGTGCTTGAGGATCTTTTATTCTTCAGGTGTGACATTGTGACCCTCTCCCCAAGGCAACCTTCCTTCTTGTGGCTCTCACTCAGTGCTTGTAGAGAACATGGTTGTAAAAGGCAGGTCATAAGCAAAATTTTTCTTTTGATAAGGATGATCACTCAGAATAACAGCATATTCAGGGTGTGGAGAGTTGTTTATCTGGTATTGCTTACACTGTGACTATTTCACTGCATATCTGCCTAAAATTGGTGATTGCAAGAGAAGGTATCCTTGTTTTGGATTATTTTTGATAAGTTTTGTGAAAATCAAGCATTTTTTTATAGAGCCCACATAAGCATACAGAGCTCCTTGGAGAAAAGACAAGCATGGATGAGCCTAATAGTGAAGAGAAGCGAAGTTTCAAAGACCTGCTTTCCTGACTCATTTGAAACAAGCAGTGAACTCAACAGCATCTTTGTTTCAATAAAGGCTGTAATAATAATGAGAGCTCCAGATTTTCTAAAAAATAAGAAGGTTAATGTAGTATCTGGAGTCTGACCTCAGGTCTAAATTGTGATTCTAATGTTAATCATTATGAGACATAGCTTCACACCTCATAAATCCATAAAGCCTGTTTCTACTATCCAGTGCAATATTTAAATAGAGTAGTTTCACAAAGACATGCATCACTATAGATTCCCTTTTTGCACTTTTTCAAATTATGTTGCTTCTTTATACAAACCACCTTTCATAAGCTGTCTGCCAGAAAGCT
>WEIV01010599.1:29572-65193 GCA_013390005.1 Calyptomena viridis | reverse complement strand
TGGACCACCAACTCAAGAAACACACTGACCGAAAAGAAGGGAAAAATTGAGCCTGTGGACTAACAAGCATGAGAAGCGAGTGAATCATTTAACCAACAGAAGTTAGAACACCAATTAATAAGATAACTGTGTAGCCAATGAACATGAATGCCTTTGTTTGCTAAAGTGTATAAATAGTGAAAAGTTTAGATAGTCACCATGCTGGCTGTTCAGGAGTTACAGCTTCTCATGGACAAAGGGCATTTGTCTAATCTAGGTCTCCAGAAGGGGGAAGTTCAGCATATTTACCTTTCCAACTCACAAGCCACAGGGGCTTCAAAAAGATCCTCCAGTAAAAACAGGCAGAATTAGCAATTTACAAAGTAAACAACATAAAGTGGACAAAGTGAGGGGATAAAGAAGAACTTAGGTCCTTAGGATGATGGTGGAAATAGGCAAAGATCTCCTCCACATCCATATTCACTGTTCCGTAGAAAAGAGCAGTCTAATTCTAGTTCACAAAGCAAAAAATACTCCACACAACAACCAAACTGTTTTCTTTGCCCCTATAACCAGACTGTTGCAGAGCACAGAGCTATAAATACCCCAGCTCACAGGTACAGCTCATTGTATTACAAGTTTGTTCCTTTTTTAACATCAGACTCTTCCAGCCAAAGTAAAGAATGGTAAACTATGAATGTAACATCAAGAAATTACTTCCTATTAGCTGGTGTTTAATCTTGTCTGAATAGCACTGGCTTGAACAGCAGAGACCTTCAAAGTAATAGGGTCAAGAAAAAGTGGGAGTTGCCCAGGCATGTTATTTACAGAGTCAAGCAGAGCAATTTGGAAACAGCTTTTTTGTCACTTACTTATTCATTTCAGCTTGATCTTTCTGTTCTTTATGTGAATCTCTAGCCAAGAGATCCTTGTTAACTGCTCAAAGTGCATCTTTTAAGGAAACTTGACCATGTTTTATCTAGGAACTGTGGAAAATGTGATTCTGGATGATTTGTTAAAACAAAGTATTTAAATGATTTATATCTGCCCCATAATCATGATTCAAACAAATACAATAGCACTGCTAAATTATTGGAGTGAAAAATTATCAAACAAGATGGCAAAGCATCAGTTGTCCTAAAATTTCCCAATTCTAAAATTGGTAAGAGTTATGTAAGCAATATTAATATCTGCATTTAATCAACCCCAGGGCAGGAGCAGCCTCATCAGCATGGGGATGGCCTGTCAAGCAGAATTCCTTACCTTGAAAGTCATGTCACTTTTAACTTGACCCTATAAAGCAGCAGAGTGACTGGGGGAAGAGAAAGTGCTTCAGAAGAAAATGGGTGGGATTAGCAACTGGCCAGTATCAAACCCAAGATACTGCACCACACTTAGTCTGACCCTGTACCTCTATGATACAGCCAGAACTGCCACATTTTGACAAGGTTGAGCAGCTCTGCATGTTACCTAACTGTAAGTCCAACCAGGATCCAGAAAACAGGCAGCTCTTCCTCATCATCTACTTCAGTAAAGTACTTGCCAAAGTTTTTGCATACCATGGGCAACCATTATTGACCAGCTTCTGAATCAGGGCATTCTCCCAGGGAACAGGTGATCCAGGTTCAACTTCACATCCACCTATCACTTAGCAGAAGATGAGCCTGGCCTGCAGGCTGCTGGTATTTCCACCTCTCCTGCTGAAGCTGTTTCAGTGCACAATGAATTCAGCAGTCATTTATCAAAGAAAGGGGACTCACCCCTGCCCTGGAAACCAGGCACCACCAACACTGGAGGTGCAGGCCCCCTTCCAAGGTCTGGTGGGTTTTTTTCACAGGTAGGACTACTGTGTTGACACCTGCAACTTCAATGAATGTATTCCCTTCCTGAATAGGTCCCTTTTCCACTCTCTCTCTGGCCCCTAAAAATCCTGAATTAAGCACCTTCAGCATCAGCTGCAGTGAATGCTTCTCTAGGCAAATTGGCATCCAATGGCTCAGAGTATCCTCCTGGGAGGGCTGAGTTTGAAACTCCATCTCAGCAGCTTAGAGAAGTATTCCAGCCACCTAGCTGTTATATAATTATTCATCATCATGTCTTCCTCCAAGCAAATTTTTTTTCTGTCTGTCTCCTGGTTAAATTAAAGAACTCTGATCTGCTCTTTTGACAGGGAGATGCCTTAAGGTTTCCATGCTCCACACTTCAGATATCCTCCTACTCCCAGAGTCTCCTAGTCAAAGCTCCAATGATACAGAGGGTCTGAAACTCACCTGTATTCAGTGTTTTCCTTTCTGCATGTCTTTTGACATCTGAAATGTCATTTCAGATTAACAGTACCTTTCAGCTCAGTGCTCCTTGGCTTCTTAAACCATAACGAGGTACCCAACTTTCTCCACAGAAAATAGGCACCTTACCTACTCTGCTTCAGTCTTGTCAAGCTACTCCAGGTTCACCGGCTCTTCTACTTCCGGAGATCCTGTCCTAAACTACTAGAAATGTAAATTTCCTCAGAAAAAGGCTGTATAATGCATGCAGAGTGCTCCAAACGACATGAGATACTGATTCTGACATCACTAAAACAAGTAACTCAGTGCTCAGCGTACCTAAGATGACAAGGCAAGTCAGCAGCAGATCTCCTTGGAGTATTTTGCTCTAAGTTGTCTATTTCTAAGGAAGCAGACAGCTTTTAAACAGCTTGGCTATTCTATTCCTGATTGTTTGAAGGTAAAAAACTTACTCTGTGATTTCATAAGTGTTTCTAGCACAAGACAAGCAAATGCTACAATGAATAGTTAACATGGAGGCATATAGCACTAAACATAGGTAATGTATCTTCAGTAAAAACCTACTTCTCCCTTCACAAAGGGCAATTCCAAGGATTTACTTCTACGAGATTTAATGAAAACCACTTTCTGGCATCACCATTATTTATTTGCCTGTAGAATGTTGTAGAGGTACCCTAATTCTGTCAATTGTTTGCTAAAGTTTCAGCACTGGTTTACACAGGACAGTTTAGAAACTGGTCAATCAAAAGCCCAATGAAAGTAACTTGTAAAACATTATTTAAACCATTACCAATTGCACTTTTAAGCCATGAAACTTTGTGTGCAGCCTAAGCAGAAGAAGGGCTGTAGGTAGGTAAGAATCTTCTACCAATTTAATTCCAAAGAAATTGGAACTATTTCCACAGATCAAGAAGCACAGAATGACCATAATAGGCTTCAAAGACACTGTAACCCATCCTCTTGCAACAAGGCAGGAAGAACACAGCAAAGATAATGGTATAAATACACACTTACCTATGCATTCACACATACCATGGTCAGATGACAGGCTGAAAACAGGACCAGAAGTCCATGTCAGAAAACTGACATAAATGCTCTAATTATCAGAGTATTTGTTTGTAATTGCTCCTAACCTGACAATTCAACTGCTTGGGTGTTTAGGCATCTGACATTTAAGTGTTTCACGTAGATGTTGAGTTCATGTGCAGTCAGAAACCTAGGTGTAGTCATGAAAACTACAAAATAAAATAGGCAAACTCTTCCACTCCCCACCACACCAGTTCTTGAAGATGAGCATTAGGGAAGATACTCAAAATTTCTGCCATCTACTACACCAAGATAAAGAGTAGGGGTGTTGCCTGGTACTTTGCCAATACATTTCTGAGTTACACGCTCACACACAGATGTGCCATAAATCTAATACTAAGGCATCTCTGGGTCTTGTGCAGGTGTGAAGGGTTTAATGAAAACCTGATTATGTTCTTTTGGGGTTGGAAGAGACCACAAAGATCATCTAGCTCCAACCGCCCCACCATGGGCAGGGATATCTTCCCTTTGACCAGGTTGCTCAGAGCCCCATTCAAACTGGCCTTGCACACTGCTCTGAGCAACTTGTTCTGCCTTCACAGTGAACAATTTCTTCCTAATATCTTCAGGATGAACAACCCCAACTCTCTCAGCCTATTTTCAGAGGAGAGACCTTGGAGACTATCACAGAATATTCTGAGTTGTAAGCGACCCACAAGGATCATCAATTCCAGCTCTTAAGTGAATGGCCCAGAGAGGGATCAAACCCAGAAACCTTGGTGTTGGTAGCACTGTGCTCTGGCCAACTGAGCTAATCCCTGGGTATATGGAAGAAGCTTCAGCCCTCCAATTATCTTCATGGCCTTGCTCTAGACTCACTCTAGCAGGACCACATCCTTCCTATGCTAATCAGCAACGACCATTTCACTGAATATAAATACAGTAGTGTGTCCCTATCTATCATTATTTTAGTTGCCACTGTTATTGCTGGTTATATTTCTTTTAGCTCTTCTTTTCTGTATTTCACTTTCTAAATGCTCCAAAAACAAAGGCAGAAGTTCACGACCAGGTTGCTCGGTCCCCTTTTGTAGAAGGAAGGGTGCTTCATAACTGGTTTTCAGCAAATACTGTAACACAGACCGCTGGTAGGAAAACCTATTATTTTATTTACAGAGGTAAGACAATTTCTTTCCTCTTATGTTTTCAGTGAGCACAAAGGCAAAAGGCTTCCCTTCAGGCGTGACAACAAGTACTTAAAAAAATGCCAAGTTTTAAAATGATTTGCTGAGTCAGTTTGTAACAGCTAACTGTTAGGAAAGTGTTTGGAATGAAACTGTGGACAGTATTATGAAACGATGCTTTTAAGAGAAATAAAAGAAAAAGGTGGAAAATACACATCACTACACAATCTTTTGGGTTAATACGAGATTCAAGTAAGCAAAAAATTTTTTTCTTGAGGAGTTTGAAATTTGGAGACTTGCTGTCTTTAAAACCACGCCCCTGTCTTCCAACTACAGCAAATAGTTCATTCTTCTTTTTTATTTAGGTGTCAGTTTTGTATCACCAGCGAGAGAGATTTTAAGTCACCAGTTTCTGAGCTTTTGAAGCCGTTTCTAAATTCTTTCCAACATGGCTTAGACGGAAAGAAGTGGGTGGATTAGCTCAACAGGCTGCATCCACTGCTCAGTTCCAAGGTTTCAGTGCAATATGCATCTCACACATACCAAGGCACCTGTCATGGGTCTTAAGCCCTTTGAGTCATACGTGTTAGCTGGTGCCAGAACNGAAGTAACAAGGAGATTTAATTATAAAAAAAATGAAAAAAAATAAAAAAAAAAAAAAAAAAAAAAAAAAAGAAAAGAAAAAAGCACAACAAAAAATCCCCACAACCCAAGGGTTTATCTGGACAAATTAATTTTGCTAATTAAACATGCAAATAGGATTAATGTACTGAGATCACTATTATCTGAAGACACTGACATGGAAAAGAAAGGTTCATGTTTATTTATGTATACCAGCAGAGGGGAAAAAACCCTTAAAGCACTGATATTGGACCAGAGATCCAACTAGATATCCCATGCTTAAACATTACTGAAATCTTGGCCTAATATACCTCTGAAAGCATAAGCTCTGAAATTTGAATTACCATTAATTTTGTCTGGCAGCCAGTATTTCATGTTATTTCAATAAGTTCCATCTGGGAATGCTGACAAAGCCAGAGAATAACCAGTGGATTGCATGGAACCACTAAAGGATCATATAAGTCCCTGCACTAACGAAAGGTACTCAAGATCATGTTCTTAGTGCAATATAACTTCAGTGTTTCTTTCTTCTGTTTTCTCTTTGTTTGGTGTTTTGCGATAATGTTTAAGTTTCTTTGTTTCCATAACGAGAAAGTATAATCACAAGACCTTTAAAATGTGGCCAGAAAGGATTTTGAAATCCTAATTATCCTTAAAATATTTAGGTAGCATTTACTGTAGCAAATGTAAATAGTGAAGCCGAGAAATTAATCAGAAAAGTTCCTGCAAAATATGTATCATTAAAGAAAACAAAGCCAAGTAAGTTACATTAAGACCCAGCTTTCTTAATTCTTGACTTCTATACAGTGCAAATGACTTGCATTACATTTCATCAGTGTGTTTCTAAACTACCTTCTAGACGCTTGCTTAAGCAATAAGGCTTCTTTAGGAAGAAACACTTGGTTTTCTTTGTTGTTCTGGCAGACAACAGCAACTACAGTGCAATAGGTAACTCTTACTGCTACCTGTGTTGCTCCATTCTATAGCAGCATTTCATTTTTACCCACATAAAATGTCCCATTTCCACAACACTCAGCATCAGTGATTAGGTTTTTGACAAAAAGGTAATTATTGAAACAATTTTTTAGGTATACGCAGAGGAAACCTTTTCAAGACAAAATATAATCAACAACTAAATAATAATCTAATTATGTTGAACATGCAAATGCATTAATTAAAAATGTTGCTGAAGGAGAGTACATGTTGTGGTTTAACCCCAGCCAGCAACTAAGTACCACACAGCCATTTGCTCATCCCCCCACCCTCCCAGTGGGATGATGAGGAGAATCAAAGAAAAAGGTAAAACTTGTGGGTTGACAACAGCAGTTTAATAATTGAAATTAAGTATAGTAATAACAGCAATAATAATTTTAATGAAAAGGAAAAGAGATGGTGGAATAAAACCCAACAAAACTGACTGGCCTCTCCCAGCCAACTCCTCTCAGCTTATATACAGAACACAAAGTTTTATGCTATGGAATATCCCTTTGGTCAGTTCAGATCAGCTGTCCTGGCCATGCTCCCTCCCAGCTTCTTGTGCACGTGCTCACTGGCAGAGAATGGGACACTGAGAAGTCCTTGACTTGGGGTAAGCACTGCTCAGCAACAACCAACACATCACTGTGTTATCAACATCATTCTCATCCTAATATACAGCACTGCACCAGCTACTAATAACAAAATTAACTCTATTCCAGCCAAACCAGCACACTACTGGTGCTTGACAGACTGAAATCCCAAAAGTAAAACAGCATCAGCATGAACTGATACCCTGGACCCATTTCACAAATCCCACTCACGCAGTCATTCACATATGGCACCCAGAAACCATTCAAAAAATAAGACAAGATCAAGTGATTTTAAAAATTTTACAGGTTTTATAAAAACATTATTATACATTACAAAAAGCCTTTCCTCAATTAAACCTTACAAAGCCTTTAAAATGCGTAATATTCTTTTAAAGTAAGATTATCTATTTTTTCAATTGGTACAGGTAAAAGTTTATATCAAAACTTTATCAAATAAAAGAATCCCTAACTTTCATACCTATCTGATCAGAAGTAGGTACGCTGTCAGAAATATGAATGTGTTTAGAGATTACTGTTCTTGTCTATAAAAATAGGAGAGAGACTGTATATCAAAAAGTTCTAAACATAGCAAGACTCTTAAAATTAGAGACACTATCCTTCTATTTTTCTGAGTATTCCAGCTCAGAAGAATGATGACGTAAATTAACAAGGAAGAAGAAAAACAAGACTGAGTGGAAAAACACCCCTGAGATAAGTCAGAAACATTAATTTTTTCTATTTGCTCATTTCTTTGGCTTTTTGTTACTTTTAAGCTACCACATAGGTTTGAAAGGAAATTGGTTCTGTTTTAGGTTTGAACAATTACATTATCACAACATAGGTATTCTGACACATTACAAGCAATAAAAAAAAAATCCAAAACACAGCATAAGTTCCCCCTTTTTTTCAGATTCTTCCCATTTCTGATCCCATCCCTCTATTCTTTTTAACATTCTTTTTATTTTTTCACTCTAAAATTAGATTGTTAGGAGGATAGAATAGCCATCTGGAATAATTTTTTCAACTATAATTTCCCACATCTTCCTTTTTTTCTTGAGAGTTTTTTATGAACAAGTTCTTCAAAAGCCATGCTTTCATCTTCTACTTCATTTTCCAAGTCTTTATCATGCACACGGCCTGTATAAAAAACAATAAATTAATGCAGAATGGAAAACTCCAACACCTTTTCCTCTTAGGAGTATGACAAGCTATGTCATTGCTATTTTACATGTCAAGAATATGCCTTCATATGTGTGTCATCATGTTTAAGAAGTATTTAGCTTAATATGACAACGTGTGCTTAAGAGTTCTGAAGGAAGTAGGGACTGCTAAGCCACTTGCTGCACTATTTTCACACTGAAAATGTTTCTACTGTTATTGCCTTCGACTTTTTTTAAGAAGTCTGTCTCACCTCTCTCAAGGTCCAGTTTCAGCAGAGAATATATTTGCTTACTGACTTCAAAGACAGACTATAATGTTGCTTTTGAGATTATGAGAGCACTTCCAGATAGTCTTATTACTACATCTATCTTTCCTGAAATAGGAAGATGTAACACAAGGCTTTATCACGACCAAATTTTCTAAAAATAGAGCTACTTTAATGCTCTACATACAGTGCAATTTGTAAGTCTGATCACTTCATTGCTGCCTATTTATGCAACTGTTGAAAAACACACCTTCTTCTTTTGTGCTACGACAGTCCATTTTCTTCAGCCACTCACGAGCATCATCAGTGGTGACAACTAATTTGTTGGCATGTGTGGTTATTATTTCTTCAGCTGAAACGGAACACAATTAACATTCTGTAAGAAAATTAGAGCAGCTAAAACCCAAGTAAAAAATGAAGAGCTGTGTTGGATGAAGATGCTGCAAAGCCAGAAGTCACAGTCACCGGTGACCTCCTGTGGAGGATAATTCACTAAGGGGGATGAAGATGATGTATATATTATTCCCCATTCCAAACAATATTATTAGCACTATCAAAGGAGAAGCTCTACATCCTTATGCTGTTCCTTTTGAGTTACATCTGAATCCTGAAAACTTTCTACTTTATTTTTGGGTATTCAAGTTCCTGACTTTCATTATCCCTCTGAAAAATACAAGTCAAAGTAAAACACGGGTCTGAGATATTACAGCCTTTGCTTAACTGCTCCATAAAGGACCTGAAAAATGCTTGTTATAAGGTGAGGGAAAAGTAATATCAAAGACAAATAATTTCTGTACACATATTTTCACTGAGTGGAAGAACAAGCAATTACATTAATGACATTAAGCAATTGTCATAACAAAAGCAGCTATTAGCTAATGAAGCCTTCTACAGCTATTCTTATTCATCACTACCATGGTTCACTGAGCACAAAGCCAACTAAATAGTAAGAAAAACTTCCGGGACTTCATCCATATGTAAAAGTTTTCCACTAGAAGAAAAGATGAAGCTTACACATGAAGACCACAACCTAAGATTTAGTTACAAATTTAACATATTTCACTGATCAGAGCTGATGAACATACCAAATTCTATGGTATTTTCGCTACTCTAAGATATCAAAGGCAAAATGACAACTTGACAGGACTGGTGGATTTCTACAACTGAAGCCAGTAACAATGTTATGATTTAAGCTGTCGCTTTCTCAAAGCGAGTACACCAAACAATTTTTCTCCTAGGCCACTCCTTCAGTACTTCAATTTTGCTTGCAAAAATCAGCACAGAATAATGCTTAAAGCATATGAGGAGGGGAAAAAAATCTAATATCAAAATATGTATCTGAAGGACCATAATCCACTGAACTTTATAATACCAGGGTTACCTTCAAGTACCTGGCATCCCACAGATTTATAGTTAAGTATCCACTTTTGTTCTACCCTAGTAAAATTACAAGTTCAAGGGCAGACTAGTCAGAGATATCCTTAATCAAAGACTTCAAGTATTCCTAACACTCTAGCCCTGTATATTCAAATCACTGTGGCTGGCAGAAGTAAGAAACAGTAGAAATAATAAAAAAATTCGTAAAGATGGCCTCTAATATAACAGGCTGCTGTAAAACTGTAAATTTAGAGAACACAGCCCATCTCATCATGTAGTTAAAATTCACTTTCCTATCCACAAAAATTCACTACTATTTACTTTACCTCTACTATCTGATGTATTATGCTGTGTTTGGAAGAACGTATTTTTCAATATTTCCAGCTGTCTCAGTTCTTCTTTACCTCAGTTACCTGAAACACCTGGAAATACTTTTCTCTTGACCATATTAGGATATTCAAATGGAGCTTTCTCAGGTCTAGAGGTTTGGCCAAAAATGACGAATTGTTTAAATAGAAATAGAAAGGTCCTACCTTTAGCCCAAGCTTTTCTCTCATAGATTTCCTCTACTGCATCTGAAATTTTCTTAATATTTTCTTTGATTTTTCTCTGGCATAAGTTGGATCCTTCTTTATATGCTAAATGGTCTCGGGTGTAAGTCTTTTCTGTAATGGCCTCCACTACTTCCAGTCCATCATATATTATCGGATCTATCTTTCTTCTGAAAAACTCGGCATAGTATCTGTAGGCAGCATTATTATTTTTGTGTTCATCTGTGTTTCTGTGCTCTATGTAGGCCTCACTGGCCACAGAAATTGCATTTCCTTCTGCATGCAACTTTTCTTCCCCACTGTTCTCTGTCGGTGTCAGAGGTTCAGAAGTGTCTGCCTCCATGTTTTCTGGCCGGCTGAAATAGTTCTCAGAGCTCTGGATAAATCTGACTCCACAGAGGTCACACTGGGTTTGGTCAATATCTGCTTTTTTGAATATCTCTGACAAAAATTCATCTTCTTTCGTTGCAACAGGATGAGTTCTGGAGCAGCCCTTCCTTTTCCACTTCATGTACAGGAAAATGAAACAGAACACACGATACAGCTGGCGTTGAGCAGATGCTTTCTGCTCCTGCTTCTGCTGCTTGCTGAGTGCAATGACTTCCAGGGGATCCTTTTGGTCCTCTAAGCAATGAACCCTTTCAAGTTCCTTTTCTAGCTCATCAGCATATTCTGTCTTATCCAAAGAGGTCATAAACCTGTCAAGGTTGATGCGTTCGTACAGGATGCCCCGTACGGTCGGATGTCCCTGGGCGTGCGCAGTGTCCCACTTCCAGCGACAGTCAACCAGGTACTCGGCATCTCGCTCTATCAGCAGCTCTTGCAGGCCTGCAGCAATTTCTCTTACATGTGTGGCATCACTCACTTGTTCAACAATCCTCAGCAATCTTTTGGGTACTTTAGAAGGAGAGTGTTTTCTCATCGATTTCAGCATCGCCTTGATTTCAGGAAAGTGGTGGCATAAGAGGGATCTGTGTTTAGAACTCTGCACCTGGTCAGCATTCAGTAACATCACTAAGCACAGCACTACAGTCCGCTCAGCCTCCCCTGAAGTTATGAAGTCAGGATCACTGAATGCATCCAGAAGGACATTGAACCTTCCGTAAACGCCACACAAAACTTCTGCTAGATAACAGAGATAAACATGAAATTCTGTACAGCTACATATGTGTCCTTTGGTCTATACTCCTGTATAATAGAAAATGTGTCTTTAAGTTCTTTGTTATGGTCCTTGCTTCTGAACAAAAACTCCCAGTAGTGAAGGAGAGCAATGTAACTCTTTGGAAGGCAGAGAATAATGTTCTTGGAGAGACGCATCAGGACAGCACAACAGAGAATATACTGGAATTCCAACAACATGACCGTATTTCCTATGCTTGGAATCAGGTATCTCGTGCATTTCTTGATCAGGACATTCATAAAACGGAAAAAAAATCTTTTACAGTTTTCTGGATTCTTATGAACATAGAATTGCTTGAGTGAATCTTCAAGGAGTCGAATGAAGCATAAATGTGTTCTTCCTGCATTTTCTGCATTTTTGTCAGGTAGCAACATACCATGTCTACCCTCTACTCCTTTGGTCTTTCCTCCTGGGCCTTTACTCTTTGGGGAACTTTTTGCTTTTGCCAAAGCAAAGTTTAACTCTTCGTTATAATCATCCTCTTCCTTAAAAAGGAGTTTCTCAAATTCTTCAGGGTATCCTGAAGATAAGATGAAAACTTTCATGGCACTTAGCCACAAGTCAGTTGATTCTCTTCTGGCTGCAGTGTCTTCATTATAAAACTTAAACATGATGTACTCCTTCAACATGGCTCTACAGGGTTTGGAAATAATGCTGCTGAATTGCAGTATTTCTTTGCATGCCTTTGGGTTCTCAGACAGTATTCTCAAATGAAAATGATCAGGGAAAAACACTTCTAGAAGGGCTTTACATGATGCATATTTGTCACAAGTCAAAATGTCATCAAAGCTTTTGCACTGATTCAGCAGCTCTTTAGGGAAAGTGCATGCGGCTTCTAACAACAGTCCATTTATTGCCACCAGATGCATTTTACACTGAAATATTGTCTTTGCTTCATGGCGCAACAAGGGTTTGTGGTAATCCTTACAGGTGTTATCTTCACAGTTCAAGCCAACAATGAACTTCCTACAAATATCAGGGTAATCCCTGTTCCATAACTCACGGGTGATAGAACACAATCTGCTTAACAAGTGCTGCTTCAAAGCTGATTTTACCTCCTCTGTGCTTACTGAGAAATCACCTTTTGTCTTCCTTTCTTTTAGACTTGACTTGTCTGACAAAAACTTGAGAATAGGTTCAGCTTCACTATGAGACACTTGGCAACTGTCACCTGTTGGGACAATCCCAAAATAGGCAAAGCATAACTTCACCATATCTTTCTCTGCATTGGTGGCTGCTTTCTTCAAACCCCTAACCAGACTCAGAAGAGCCACTAAGCCCTGTGCTGCCATGAAGAGGATGTTCTGGCTCAGAGCGCTGCAGCGAGATAATGCAAAGAGAGCTTCAACTGCACCAGCAGAATGATTCAGAGATAGGAACTGGTAGAACGCGCTGCTCAGCTTTGTGAAGTCTCCCTTCAGAGCTCCCTGCAAAAACACAGCCTCAGCAATGCCAGACTTCTGCCCGGTTTGTTCACAAAGCTCGAGGGCTTCTCTTAGGATGGTCTCCACGTGCACCAGGTCTGACTCTGAACAGCGAGTCACACTGGCACGTGCTGCAGCAAGCAAACATGATGCACGGAACTCTTTCACAGATGTGAGGTTGGCTGCTTCCAGAGCAAACCCATGTTGTTTCATTAACTTTGCGGCTTCCTCCTCTCGACCTTTCCTTTTCAGTAAGTCTGCTGTTTGGTGCAAGCATCCACGAGACTTCAGAAACTCAAGCTGATCCTCTATATCAAGTTTTGAGAGGACTTGCATCATTTCCTCAGTCCTGTTCATACTCAAGTACTTGGCGGCTGCTTCCAAATACAACTGATTTGCTGTACATGAGAGTTTGCAAACCATTTGCCCTTTTGTCTTCAATATCTCTTCATATCTGAAATAATAGATACATTAGTTTACTAGCACAGATGACTAATCTAGACAAAAAAAACCCTCTGCTTTTTTAAAAACACCCTAAAACATTACGCAAATAGCTGCCCCTAGAAGCCTTTCCTTCAAAAAGGTCAATTATCTCATGTGGTATGTCTGTCATGAGAAAAACAATCAAATCAGCTTAAAACACCTACAGACAGAAATGAATTACAACATAAGGCTGTCTGAAGCAAGATCATTGAAAATTATGATACAAACAAGATTGCAAGGTTTACAGTGTATTTTATCAGTGTTAATCTTCTATTTATAAAAGTAAGCCTCAATACAGAAGCCAGAATGAAATAAATATGAATTTCAATGCATTCTCCACAGGTCCATATAGTCAACATTCTGTAAAATTTACATAAATGGGTCAGTTTAGAGAACTCTTACAAGTCTTGTCATATGTATCTGCATATACTTTGTTATTTATTGAGTGCCTGAGCAAAGTACCTGGTTGCATCTTTTACAGCAAGCCCTTTAAAATATTCACTTTTTATTATTGGCTGATGTAATATTATTAAGGTATCCCCTAAGCCAAAATACTTCTGTAAAAGTATTCTCACCTGCACGCTGAGAATGAGTCAATTTTTCCTGTTGTGTAAATTATCATTACCCTTTGGTTGTCATCTTTGTTATGATATATGTGAGAGTGCAGATTTTTTGTACCTATACTGATAAATCTGCATGAATGATTTGGGAAGGCTGAGTTAAAAACTCATTAGTTGGTAAGGTGACTTTAATGCTTGAACTTTTTGATCAATCACTATATATTAAACAAGCTTTAATCATTTAAAAAAGAAAATCATTTAAAAAAGAAAACAGTTGCCATTACTAAAGGTACTTCACAAAGAATGTCGGTGAAGGTGTGTAACTGTAGGCCTTGCTAGAATTTTAATTGCTTTATATATATTCTTTAAAAATCATCAGTTGATTTAGGTGTAATGAAAAGTGTGGCCAATAAATGAATCATGTGTGCAAGAATGTGCTAATGAGGTCACTACTTTCAGACTTAAAAGAGAAGTATTTAATACTTCTATAAAGTTCTTTTGGCATATTTATCTTAAGAGCCTAGTTCAAAGGACTGGCTGAAAGAGAACTTGCATAACTAGTACTACACACTAGAAAAAACTACCAGGGAAATGAAGCTAGTCACTGTTCCAGCTGTGAATAAAGCAGAATGTTTTCACCATGTTATTACCTAAGAAAGAATTCTGACAAAGTTAACTTCCTATAACAGTCACCAGCCAATCACCTTGTGAAAATTTTTTAGTGAGCCAGCTTTATTATATTGAATTTGGGAATGGAAAAGAGAATTATATTCCAATACCATCTTGGAAGACATACCTTTCAACTGCCTTTGCTGCTTCTTCATAGAGTTCTTCCTGACAATACATTTTAATGGCCAGATCAAACTCCTCAATTTGTTCATAACATTCAGATGCTTCTTTGTAGCACTGGTTTTTCTGATAGTAAACTGCAGCATCTTTCATCTGCAATGCAGAAGTCATTAATGAAACTGAAGTGCTCTAAGCAGTTATTCCATTATGTAGGTTTCTCATAAAGAAGTACACTTCAATAAAATGTAATTAAAATATCCAAATGTAATAAAATACATACTAAAGTAAACACCATTAAAATTGAACAGATTGAAAAAAATTCGAAATATTTATGTCTGAAAAACTAGAAGGTAAACACATTATACAGGATTTTTAAACTATTTTTTATCCACCCAACACCACACACTTCTGTTGACTTACAGTTTCTCAGAATCAACAAGATTAAATTAAAACAGTTGGGATGCAGAATGAGAATTCTAATTTTGAATCTTAAACTTCAGATATTCCAAATATCTCAAAATATACTGCAAATAAAAAATATTACATATTGTTAGCTCACTAATTTAACCCTTTCAAGCTTCAAGGTTCCATTTAGATGGCTGTAATCAGTGAAGTTCCAGTAACATCACTGCATGAAGTAAAAGCTTAAGTTTCATGAAATCAGTCATTAACTAACTTTTGACTGCAAATGACTGATGATGACACTTGAAGAAAGCCAAAGAAATAAACCTAGGCTGCATAATTGCATCATTCTCCTCTTCATTTCTCTTCTGCCTATTCTCTGACAAATGCTTCCTTTTGAACAGCACAGCTTAAAGAGCTTTAGTTCAGCTATTACCATGCCATAGAAAAGTACTATTACTTTATGAGTAATATAAGAGGGGAAAAAAAGCTGTAGGAAATGGAAAGTGATAAGGTGAGGATAGTTTAAATGATTTAATACCTTTCCTAACTTTTTACACAGTTCTGCACAAAGCCGGAACTCCTTTGATTGAAACAGACATTTTAGTGATAGTTTTGGTTCTCCACATTCCAAGTAAGTTTTAGCCAATGCCATGTATTCCATCTGTTTTTCCCTGTATAAAGTAAGAGAAAATTACTGCTTACATCCAAATTAAGTTTAGGATCATGTGATCTGTCCCTGATTCCAATCCAACCATCACGGGTTCTTCTTCATACCTAATCTGATGAGCTATTACCTTACAATTCATTATATTTTGGCCTGACACTGCTCTATCCAGAAGTTTGTTCCAGAATCTGACTGCTCTGGCAGTAAAAATATTTTTTTTTGTTTTATTTTTTAACTAAAGTATAGCACTGTGGTTTTGCACCACTTCTCTTTTCTAGTCTAACTTGTTTCTTCCTTTCTGCTGTTTAGCCCTGATGTCATTAAAAACAACAATAAAATGTGTTCTCAGCCTTTGTTCTGTATAACTCAACAATCCCAGCCTTTCTGGTATCACTCCATGCAAATTATCTAGATTGAATTCATTATTCTCAAGCCTGGAGAATCAGAACTGTACAGAGCAATTCATACTACAGAGCACATAGGAATCTTCCTTAAGCTTTTTACACCAGCATTAACACCTCTACTAAAAACAAATGCCACTTGGACAGCTTCATTATTACATATGTTCAGTCAACTTAACATATTCTAACATACCCAATTCCTTCTCCTCAAACTTTATGCAGTTGACAAGCACCCCAGCATACACTGAACTGAAAACAAGTTTCATCAGTCTTATCAACAATCTCTCTATGACCACTACATTTTATGAGCATCCTTATACTTCTAACCAGGGCCACTAATATAAAGCAGGTAATTACAAAAGAGAAAACCTTGATCAACTCCAGTAATAACATTTCTCTAGACCTTCTCTCTTCCCCCCTCTGTGCCAGCTTCCTCTGATCTAGTCATTCCTTACCCACTCTGCTCTCAGTGCTAGTTTCTGGCCCTCCCCAGCATGAACAGGAATTAATTCACTTAGGTCTAGAGCTTTGCCCAGTAAGTTTTTTCTTGTCTTATTTGAGACAAGTCCCAAACAGCTTCCCAGCCTCTTCAGGAAACTGCAAACTCTTTCCCCTGTCAAACCCTTGTGCTATTTTACTCAGCTGACAGCATGAACTAAATGATTCATTTTGGAATCTGTTCCTTTAAAACTGTCCTTTGATTCAGATTTCGTTCTGCTGATTTAGATTAAATTGACTCTAACACTAACTTTACCCCAGAGCTCACTTTATGCTCGTGGCTTTTCTTCCGCTGTACAGAAATGTACAACACCATTTCTTCTTCTTTGTTGAGTGAATATGGAGTGGGATTAACTGAAGTTGAGCACTGCTGATGGCATTTGCTCTTCTATCTATATCTAAGAATATAAAGCCTCTTGAGGTAATGCAAATCCTGTTGCTTTTCTGACATGGCCAGCCAGCCCTTCCAAGGGCCACATTTCATTTGGACAACCTATGGTGTACAACTCCTCCAACTACTCCCCAAAGGGAGCAGTGCCCCACATCCTGTTGTGCTGCACTTTCCCATTTCTTAAATCCCTTTTGCCACCCACAAACATGTGAAGATATATTGTTCTCTGATGTTTCCAGTCCAGTCCTACAACTGGGGTGTGAAGATGCCCCACTGCACACTCAGTGAGGTCTGAATGACACTCCCTCATTAGTACTGACACTTACCTAGGGCTGCTTTTCTTTGCATGCAGTTTGAGGACAGCATCGTGTGCCAGGGCCAGTTTTGACTTCTCAGCTGCTCCACCCTTTTGGTAACATTTGGCTGCCACCTGGGGTGAAATCATACACAGCATTCACAGATGTGCATGCAGCCCATGGCTTAGCACATAAAAGCAATACTTAATTTTACAGTCACTGTAATGGAAAGCAGAAAGACTGGCAGGGTGCCTGGAAGAAAAGGTAAAACATTGTAGTATATTTTTAGGACAAAAAGAAAAGCTTCAAAGTCAGTCCACAAGTAACTATCAAAATTAGAATACTAATTACAATGTTTTACATGGAAGTAGTGAAAGAACAATTTTTGGCAGGCTGACAGAACAAACAGCACATGCAATCTGAATGATAGCCTAAACCATTAACTGGTAAGTCACTGGGCATCTACCACATATTAATAAAAGTGAGGAAAACAAATCCTTGCAAAGTGAAATTGAAAAGTGTGGAACATTTATTCATGCTTTTATCATACCAGACCTTTCTGTGTTAAGCTAAACAGAAACACCAGGAGTTACTATGGTCCTAGCCAGGATTTGCTTCACTATCACCTCGCTTATTCTGCATTTCTTTATTCTCTCCATTCACTTAGTATTTGCTTGTTTGGAAATTGTACACTGCAAGCCAGTCTTAGAAATGCCAAATTCACCAGATAATTTCTTGTCAAGGTACCAACGATAAGCAAAGACCAGGGTTATAAAGAAAACAGAATAGCAGATAATAACTGACACATTTCAGATTTCATGGGTGGGGGTTTTTTTTAGCTGTGTGGGATTTTTTTATCTAAACTCTTTTCTGTCCATCTAGGGAATTGCCTTTTATTTTCATGTGGAGATAAAGACTGTCTATATATAGTGGCAGCTGATTATTTTGATTTTTCCCTTGTTATAAATATCTATTTTTCTTTCAAAAAATTATATGTTGCTACCAGCAAAACACGAAAGCTTTCCTTGAGCCATGATTAAAAAAAAAACTAACCAAAATTTTATTTCACAGTTATCACAGAACATCTGAAGTTGAAAGGGACTCATAAGTATCAACTTACTGCTCCTCGTAGGACTAACTAAACCAAAACCACACGATTCTATCCTCGAGGGAATTCACAGATCCTCCTATCCCTAGAATCATGGAAAATGCTAAGTTGGAAAGAATCCATCAGGATCATTGAGTCTAACTCCTGGCCCTGTGCAGGACCACCCCCAAGAGTCACACCTTGTGCCTGAAAGTGTTGTCCAAATGGTTCTTGAGCTCAGTCAGGCTTGGTGCTGTGACCACTTCCCTGGGGAGCCTATTCAAGTGCTCAACCACCCACTGGGTGAAGAACCTTTTCTTGATATCCAACCTAAGCTTCTCCTGACTCAGCTTCATGCCAATTCCTCAACTCCTGTCACTGGTCATAAGAGTGAAGTTGCAGTTGTAACTGCAACATTGTGCCCCTCAGTCTCCTCTTCTCCAACATGAGCAGAGCAAGTGACCTCAGCCTCTTCTCATAAGGCTTCCCCTCAAGGCTCTTCACCTTCTTCACTGCCCTCCTTTGGACACTCTCTAACAGCTTAATGTCTTTCTTATATTGTAGTGCCCAAAACTGCACACGATATTCAAGGTGAGGCCACCCCAGGTCAGAGCAGAGCGGGACAAGCCCCTCCCTCTGCCTGATGCCCCCCAGGACACAGTTGTCCCTCCTGGCTGCCAGGGCACTGCTGACTCGTATTCAACCTGCCATCGACCAGGTCTCGCAGGTCTCTTTCCATGGCACTGCTTTCCAGTACCTCATTCCCCAGTCTGTACACACAACCAGGGTTCTCCTGTCTCAGGTGCAGAATTTGGCACTTGGCTTTGTTAAACTTCATATAGTTGGTGACTGCCCAGCCCTCTAACTTAGGGAGGTCTCTCTACTGGGCCTCTGCATCCTCAAGAGAGTCAACAGCTCCTCCCAATTTAGTATCCTCCTAGTTCAGCATCATTGGTAAACTTACTTAATGAACATTCAATTCCTGTGTCCAAATAATTTAGAAAAACATTAAAGAGCACTGGCCCTTAAATTGAGCCTTGTGGAACCAAACTAGTGAGTGGCCACCAGCTTGATATAACCCCATTTACTGTACTTTTTGAGCCTAACTTGTCAGCCAATTTCTCACCCAAGGTATTACAGACTTGTCCAGCTGTGAGCTGGACACTTCATCCAGAAGGATACTGTGAGAGACACTATTAAAATCTTTGTTAAACCCAAAATTTACATCTACTGGCCTTTCTTGGTCAGCTAGATGGGTGACCTTATTGTAAGAGGTGCTGGACTGCTTGAACTCTAATTGAGCTTTGGCCATGCAAATTTTCGCCCTACAGTGACGAACAGCATCTCTGTTGTCCTCCTGTGTCACCTCCCCTTGCTTCCAATGTCCACACACTTTCCCTTTCCACCTAAGTTCTGGAAGAAGATTCCTGTTCTGCCGAGCCAAACTTGCCTGACTTTTGATGCTTTGGAATTGCCTGCTCCTGCACTCCTAAGAGATGGCTCTTTAAGAAGTGCCTAGCATTCATGGACTCTGAGATCTTCAAAAGCAAATTCCTAGGGAACCTTACTAATTAGCTCCTTCAGCAGCAGGAAGTCTGCTCTCCCCGCATCCAGGGTCAAAGCTTTGCTGGCCCATTTTCCTCTATAGCCAACAATTTGAAACTCACTTTGTGGCCACTGTGACCATGAGACCAAAGCCACCACTTTACTCACAAGTCCCTCTCCATTTACAAACAGCAAATGTAGGAGGACACCTTTCCTAGTTGGCTCCCTTAGTACCTGCACCAAGAAGTTATCTTCTTCAACATTATCCAGAAATATCCTGGACCTTTTTGTGACCACTGTATGATATTGCCAGTTGATGTCTGGAAAGTGAAAATCAAGACAAGGGCACTTGATCTGTAGATGCCCCTTATCTCCTTATTAAAGAATAATTAATTGGTTTTGTCATCCTGGCTGTGTTTTGCTTCCATCTCATTAACTGGCATCCCATATCTGGATTGTATGAACTATCAATTTAGGAAACAAAAAACTATAAAATCTCCATATTCTTTTAAAAGGAAGAGAATGCAACCATCATTTTACTGCCCAAATCAGTAAACTCCCAAGAAATCCTTTCCTTGTCCTACGGTATGTGCAACGATATTGTCAAGAACATGGTTCAGATTCACAGATTTCACTCAATTCCAGCTGTTGCTAATATTTTTTTCCAACTGTCTTTCATTTGTGTGTATTAATACGTTTTTCCTTTATTGGATTGAAAACTTCTGAGCAGTGAATTTAAGATTACAAACAATAGGCTTGTTCTCCCTGCTTACTTCTTGTAAGTCATTGACATGTAGTCTGTAGAAACCTACACAACTACAAAACACAAACTAAGACAGACTGCTACAGATCAACTGAAGATTTACAGATGATTTTATAGACACAAAGAAAGAAAATAAGGTTTCAGAATAAACAAGAATCCTTATTTCAGACAGACATATGTTCCTACCTCCCAGAACTGGTGTTTAGCATAGTAGTCTCCCTGTGCAATCCATTCTTCTGGAGTTGAAGTTTTAGCAAACATGCTGTCATCTAAGTCTGGAAGGGGAGGGGTAATCATCTTATGTCAAAACAGATCAACCACAGAAACCATTTATCATGTACCAAAACTAAGCACTAACATCTCAAAATGTTCCAAGTTCTATGATTTGTGCTCACACCAGTAATGGTAATTATGAATTAAATGTGTTTTATCTCTCTCAATCAGCACTGAAAATCAACAGAGTGGGTTTGGTTTTGAAAGACCATTTTTTGACAAATCTTTGATTAAATCCATGTCTTTAGAGGAAACAAATTATTTTAAATCTCTTTAAATTATATTTAAATCTCTTTTAGCTGGAATGATTTTCCTGTAACTGCCCTTATTACCGTTCAGGTGTGACGGATGCACTCCTCCTGTTCAAACAACCTGAACTTTGGTCCAAGCTTAGCAAGCAGGCCTAACTGAGATAAGCCTGTTGTGTGAGGCTATCAGTGAGAACACTGATAGTATCAAAACAAAAAACACAGTTTGGCTGGAGACTGGGTTGGTAAGTGGCTGAAACTGCATTAACATAGCAGAAAAAATCTGACTACTGTTGGAAGGACCAAGGAATTTAACCTTCTTTATTACACAGCCTAAAAGCAAGAAAGTACGAGTAGACTGTCCTGTTTGACAGTCTTTTCAGAAAGTTTGGGGATAACTCTACCTTTTTTTTCATCTGTTTTGACAACCTTAACAAGTTTTCTTTTCATGAAATACTTAAAAGCTGGAGCCCGTTTATCAGAGTCTTCATCAAAGATCCAGAGATTGACTCTGGCTCTTGTAATGGCTGTATATAATTGCTTGAGTTCTCCATTCAGCATCTGAAGCAGAACAAAAAAAACAAAAACAAAATAAACAAAATGCCAGATGACCTAAATTGTTAGAAAGAAACATTATCAGAAAACAGAGAATTTATACAGAATGAGCAACAAATAAGAAAGTGTCTTTAAGTAAGCAAGTCTGAGTATTAAATATGGGATTTTTCAACTACATAAGCCATTGTCCAGCTAACTTGCAAACAACTACTGCTACACATCTAGAAGCTGCACCATACAATCCTGAAAATATCTGAGTCACTAGATTCTAAGAAGCCTCCTTAATTTCAAGGTAGTGGCAACAATCAGAAAACAGGCTACAGTAATAATAAATATTGACAAGCTGATTTGCCATTTGCTTTTACCACAATTTTCTTTAAATATACCTAGAAGTCTATGACACAGGTTTTGTTCTCTTATCAAATTATATTTGGAAAAAAGCTCTTTATCTTTTAGAATCACCAATATATTGTATTATACCAATATGAACGTCTACCAAAAAGGCAAGGCAACTTTGATAAACATGGAACTACAGGGTGAAAGCATTTAAGAAACTTCCCTACTTCTAAGATTTAAAAATTTAATTTGTCCTTCTTATTCCCAATGTTACGAAAACTCACCTTGTACATTTCCACATTAAAAGGAGTTCTTTTCTGCATACTGGTAACATCCTCTAATGCTACTTCGAGTAGCAAGTTGCTTCCCACTTGCTCATCCAAATCAGGACTATAAGAAGAAATTATCTTCCATTCTTTGCTAGCCTAAAATATCAAGAGAATGAGGTTTACTTGTATGCAGTAACCACTAGAGCCTACATATGCAAAAGATAAGGCTGTATGTTGTGACCAAACCATCTCTACAACTGAAGAAGGCTCAGAGGAGATGAGTGGGGAAAAAAATTCTCAAGGAAGAATGTAAACAATAATCACGAATTTTCATCAAGAAAGCTGAACTTCATTTCAATACACCTTTGTTTGAGATACTTGTCTGAACCAGGTGATCCTCAAGGAGCATAAACAACCTTCCCTAATATCGCTAGTAGAGAGTAACATCTTCCTCAGCTGCCCAGAATCATGATGGTGAAGATAATGGGTATATATATATTATATATATATAGGGACCACTAAAGGGAATCATGTTTGCATTCTGATTCTGATGTACATTGCCATGGTTACATCATGCCTGCCTTGGGGATTTCAGGGATACTGCTTTATCGTTCTTATAATCCTAATCAAATGTGATGTTCAATATATCGAATAAGTAAAATTTGATATTAAATATGAAAACCTCTTTGGGTGGATTTTACATTTTCAGCTAAACACCCCTATAATGGATGGCCTATCTATAGAAGAAATCAGGTACCCTCACCATGGATGAGGCTCAAGTTTTAGTCCTAGGGATAAGGATTTTCCTACAAACCTCAATATCACGACAGGCAAAGTCACTGAGTGGGGGTGTGCTGATTGCCGGGCCAGGCAGAGTGTGAACAGTAACTGGTGATAACACCAACAAGCTACAAATTGTCATGCTAAAATCTGCTACCTAAGACACATTGGAGAGATACAGGCCTGCAGGTCAGGATAGGCAGCAACTAAGTCTCCTTGAGTCTACAAGACTGACAAGCTCAGTGAATTGCAGACCAGCTGGTCCACAACTCATCAACCTCCCCATCACTGTAGCACCAAGGAGAACTTGCTCCACCCGGAGCAAGAAGGATCCAGACAAACAGAGGCAAGTGGTTGCCATCCTTTTACTGATGCACTGATAAGGCAGTGCTCTGAACACAGACCAGATCATTTACCTTGGCAGGAAAAAGCAGTGGATCAACAAGAGGGAAATTTAGGACATCTGCTTTGGCACACAAGTCATCAACAGTGCTTGGGTAAGCCATGATATGGTGAAAGCCACTGACAAAATAAAGGGGTTGGAGCCATGAAAGAGAATCCACTTGTATCCCATAAAGGCATTTATCCTCACCATAAGAGTTCCCAGGCAAGATGTCCAGTCATTCATGCAATGAATGCATTAAGCCTACTGTGCAACACTAGTAATTGCTGATTTTGTAGTCTAAAGGAAAATTTTCTCTCATTTGTTCTAGACAGTTTCTGTGCAGTTCCCAGGGTGTTTATCATTCTTTGTTAGAAGTTTTTAACAGGCAGGAAGTTCAGTAAAGAAGAAGGCCCCTCCTATCTTGAGAAAGACAATGATAAAGAAGATGGAAAACATAGCTAATGAGCTGGTCCAGGCCAGTTGTGAACTCTGAAACCATTCCAGGAGGCTGATTTTGTGCCAGAAAAGGTGGTTGTCCAGAGACCTTCAACCCAAATTCTAGAGGCATGTCTGGGGGGAAGTGATGGGTGGAATGGACTTAAAAAGTGACTGTAGCACTGACATAGTGTCTAGAAACTACAGTATAGAAGTACATAACCTGTAAATTTTGGTGTGCATGAGTTGGAATGGATTTCCTACATATCCAGGTGCCATAATAAAGGAATGCTTTCTTTCTAATACTCAAAAAGGAGTGTCAGTTTTTTCTGGCCTTTTTCAGCAGCAGCCTCAGCCAGGGGTGGAATGGCACCTGCCAACATATCCTCTTGGAAGAACACTCAGAGATGAGCAAAAAAAGCACTCACGGAGAAAATCTAAAAAATCAGGGTCAGAGAATATTGGGCTCTAACATAGGCACATGTGAGAAATGTCTATAAATATGCACAGATATGCTTAACTGTAAGCTAAGTGTGGCAGCAGATCAGTGTTGTGCACTCTCATGCCATGTAACAAATGCCAGCTCCTGATCACACCAGTCTGTGGGTTCCCAATCCCCTACAAAACTTAAAATTGTAACCTTGAAATTGTAAAAAAATCATACCTCAAAGTCATAAGTATATTCTGAGGTATGTTCATTTTCCCCCTTTTTGATATTTAATTGAAATCTGATTAAATAGTGCCAAGTTTCTGGCACAAAATGAAAAATACTTGCGATATGGCTGAAAAAATGTTTTTACAATCTATATACTTCAGAGATCTGAGCAACCCAATACAGGTTAAATGTCTTCCTATGGGGAAAAAAGTGGGGAAACCTTTCTTGAAAAAGGTATTTTGATGATGATGTATTTTGAAGTTAAGATTGCAATAAATCATAAACCAAAACATTCCTATGGCTATCACAGATTGTAATGTGACAACCAGCTAATGGTATTGTTTGGTCAACAGCTTGCTGGGTTTTAGGGGTTTGGCATTTTTGCCTTATAGATTCTTCATTCAAATATGCTTCCTGAAACAAGACTCTTCTTAAATCTCATCTTCAAGACAAATAAAAAGAAAACCCAATACTTTACAAAGTGCACACAGCTATATTGCTGTGTTTACAACAGTTCACAGATTCAACTTTTCTTAATTAGAAAACCTTGGGATGAGCTGCTTTCTTGCCTGCTTGTTTAAGCTGCTCAAATCAACTCAATTACTCATGACTCACAGGAACACAGGAAATTGTATGAAAACAGTTCTCCAGGCCTGAGATAGACTATTAGTGTAAGCTAAAATGCTTTACACAACTCAGCTCTGTTAAACTGATTCTGCTAAATTCTGATAAATGGCTTGTTGTTTTTCTGAGTACAACTTGCATCACCAAAACCAAATAAACTTTGAGAAATGACAGCCAGTATTATACTGCCCCCCAAACCTCAGTAAGCCAGAATAAAGGTCATTTACCTCAAGATCCTTCCTTCAGCCCTCATCCCATAACATTCACTAACCTCTGAAGAGTCACCAGTAAGCTGCCCTCAGTTTTCTTGTGGGTTTCATATGCTGAAAACCACATCTGAGACACTGTTTTAAGGGCTAGAGGCAGAGGGCATCTGCAACAGAGTTGTTCACACTCACTGCTTAACTGCAAGTCAGTCATGGGCACTCTTGAGTGTCTGCAGGCATGTTCAGTAAGGTTCATGCTTATTGCCTGGCTGGGACAGTGCAGGAGGGCTCTGTGATGCTCCAGCAACAACAGCAAGGCTGCTGTGGGTGATACCCCACTGCAAGAAGTCTTGTGGCCTGCCCTACTTACAGGTCTGGAGTTACAAGAAACCCTGCAGAGAGTCTAAGTTCCTGAAAGAACTACAACAGGAGTAAAAGGAGTACATAAAAAATACAAAACACAACATCTCTGTGAAAGAAATTCTTTATCTGGGGCCATTCTACAGTCAATGATTTCCACTATGGGCTGTGAGGTCCTTCCAAGTTTCCTGAGAACTCCTGAGCAAGACCACAACGAGTTCTCTGGAGCTAAACTGTGGATGGCTACAGAGTGTGCTCCTCCCCACCCCTCCAAACCCACACACACACTATTTGATTCTAAACAATTGGTTTAGAATATCATGGCGATACAAAGCAGGGGTATATAAAGTGCTTTTTGGGGACTCAGAACTCCAGTAAAGAATATGAGAGGGTGATGGAATGTCTCTCCACCAACTGCTCTGACCTGAACTGGAAGCAGCCAGGAGAGATAGGATGTAAGCTAGAGGAACAGACTTAGTATGCAGCAGAAATGTGTGTGTGAATGTGCAAAATGTTGTGTGTACCCCCAAGGCTCTCCCTGAAACTGGAACAGTCAACCTGAAGGAAAACGTAGCACTAAGGGAAGACATTTTCAATTCATAAACCTATGACCTCTGTTTTCTACTGTAATGAAACCACTCATCTTCAGAGAAAACAGGGAATCCTTCCCCAGCTGCAATGGCAATTAAACCACTTGTAAAATCGACTTTAGAAGAAATGCAGAAAATGGATACGAATTAAATACCTCTGAATCTGTGAAAAAGTTGTAAAGGAGTACATCATCAAATTCCAAGCCTTTTGCTTCATAAATTGTCAGTACAAGTGCCAAACTAAGTTCCTCAGGTATCTTCTCCTTCGCAGTTTCATTTGCCACTAATACCACCTGCCACAAAATACAGTTAGAAGAAAAACGTATTAGGAAGCAAAAAATAAAAAAAATCTGTAATCATCACATAGAGAAAGCAGGCAAATATGTCATGATAATGCAGGAGCCTTCTCAAAACCAGACAACATTTAACACAGACATTTCAGCACACTCCACATAAAAGGTCACACAGCTGCCACTAGAGACTGACAAATGCGTGGTATGTGCAGACAGTTTTAGATTTGATGTAAGAAAATTTGGAGTTATAAAGGAACAAGACAGATAACACCTGATACAAAAAAAAAAAAAAGATCAAAGAGCCACATGTATTAAGAAGAAAGAGAAACCAACACAATAAAGGCTTCTAAGTTTGAAACACATAATTTATCAGTGAGATGAGGGCTTAAAAAACAAAGTTGTGGACAGTCCATACAAGATTATTATTTAGAAACAGAGCCTAAGAAAAGCAAACCTGATGTGCTCCAAATTCAATGGGTTGTGTTTTCCTTTTGTTGCCCCTCAGAAGAATTGCTAGGTCACTAACACTGCAAGACTCCAAGACCGTAGGTTTCGGTCCATCAAAGAGACCACGGTCCTGAGGAAGTCGATCAAAAGATTCTGGAAAATAATACTGGAGCAAATCAACCACTCCAGATGCTAAACGGAGAATACCTGCAAAAAAGCAGAATAGAGATTTCAAACTTCAGCTTGTCTCAAAGTCTCTCACAAACACTCTTTTATAAGATTTTGTAAGACTTTTGAAATCAAGCAAGATCATGATAAAAACATTACTCAGAGAAGACAGAAGCTCTAAGGTCCATTCTATGTTTCTGCCATTTTGAGTGGACCCCATTCTTGGGCCTGTTAAGATCAGAAAGCATGCTACAAAAGCTTGGCAGCATTCTCACAAAATGAAGGTCATAAATGAAAAACAAGAAAAGCCAGAAGCAGTACACCATTGCTGCTAAGTCTAGTTCTTTGGGACAACAGAAATAGGTATGAACATTGGCTAAATTTTCCTTCAAGCTAAAAACATGCAGTAAGCACGAGTGTTCAAAAAATGACAATTTTTAAAACGTTCATTCTCGCTTTTCCAGTGGAGATAGCAAAAATACAGAACTGACATATCAGAAAAAGCTGCCCATCTGATCTCTCCAAAAAGCAGGCCACATAGAGATGCTTTGAATTGGCTGGTAGAAAACTTCAATTGTTAGTGACAGCTGAAGAGCACAAGCTCAGCTCATAAATAAATTTGTTACTCTACCTGAATGAGACCTGTAGTTCTGGTACAATTGATATATCCTCTTTGGTTTTCTGACACGCTGCTTCTTGTTCATGGAGCTCTTGCTTGCATAATGAAACAGTGACCTCAGGTCACTAAAACGAAAAGCAACTCCTTTCATTATGCTCTGGGCAGTGTCACCAGTCAGAAACATGGCATTAGGGTCATTGATGCATTTCATTAACAGTGCTAGCTCAGCTTGTGTGAAATCCTGTACCTCATCACCATAAAACTCATGGATGGACCACGGCAGCTCCCTGAGCTTTGAAAGTCTTTGAGATAAATTATACAGTAAATCTTCCTCATCAAAGTAACCTCTCTGCGATAATATCTGCTGATAAACACAAAAGAGGCGATAGATTTCACTCCTGTCTTCCGTGAAGTTTGGTGATCTCTTTCGGCCTAGCTTTTTGTACTGCTCCTCAGTAAGCTTGCCCCCAAAGCAACTCAGTGCCTCAAAAGAGCCTTTCAGGAATGATTTGATTTCTTTCCAAACCAACGCTGGATTGTACAAGCTTTTACCTTTTATCATTTTTGGCCATATTTCCTTTGCAAATACATCGTAAGTCACAAAAGTCCAAGAATCACTTTCCCTACAGCACACATCTGAGGCTCCTCCATCATCACCACGCTCTGCTTCAAGATTACCTTCTTCATCCTCATCCTGCCAATTTGGTATAACCAAGTCTTCCTGAGGACTCCAACCAACAATCATTCTTTTAAGACTTCCATCATCATTTCTTGGAAAAAATGGGTCAGGGATGGATGCATCTAGTAATAGCAACAACTGCTTGGAGGTGACAAACAGTGGAAAATTTTCATCTTTAACATCTTGTAGCCTGTGAATATTTGGCTCCAGAGGCTTGAAGTGACTGGTTACCTTGGAAGACTTGCTAAGTTCAATGAAATTCTTCTGAACTTCTTGGCATAAGACAGGATTTTTTGTTACAAAGATCTGGTGCAGATGCTCCAGTGTGTTTGGGGTTTCTGCACTACGCATTTGGTCTTCATGGTCATCACGTGAATTCATTTCTGCACCAGCTGTGCCCACAGGAACCTTTTCATCCTTGCTGTCCTGGTCTTTCTCATCATTCACCTGCTCCTCACTCGAATCATCACTGTCTTGTTGTAGTTCACTCTCTTCCTTCCCTAAACTTGCTTTTTCAGCCTCACTGCACCGTCTTTGCTGCCACGTCTGCCTCTCCAGCAGAGGTCCATTTGCCAAGGTGGATTTTTCCCAGTATGAATAGAATTTCTTCCAAAGCCTATACAAGCAGCAAGTTGTCTTCCCTGTCCCACTTCGCCCAATTAAAATGATTGGTTCCATGGGCTTTGGATTGAGATCAATCACTGCATACTCCAACTCCCCAACTCGGAAAGGGTATTCAACAGAAGTCTGTACATCATTTATAATGTTAAGTGCCATGTTAGTACTGAAGCTGTGAAATTTCATTATATTGTATTCCAATTCTGCTGCACTGGCTGGAGGGAAATACTCAGGCATAGTGTGTTCTTTGGATTTTTCTGCCTCTGTGTCTTCAACATAACAACGTGGAACACGCTTCTGTGTTGTCACACTGTGGTTTTGATGTCCTTCATTTATACCCTTCAGCTTTTTCCTCAAGATGCAGGATAAACCACGATTGTAGGAAATACATATATTTTCTAAGGCACGGTTCAGCTTGCAGTGGTCAAAAACAATGGCCCAAATTCTAATTATTTCTGTGTAAACTCTACCTGATTTTTCTGGAAGACTTTTTGCCTGTTCTGTCTCCATGATCTTTTCTGGACTCTCACTGCAACGAGGAGAGAAGTCAATCGCAAGTTCCCACAGCATTCTTGCACCTTTTCCCAATTTGGCTTCATACAGCTGGATATCAGCCTTCAAGTGTTTCAGTGGCTTCTGAAGGCTCCTAGACCATTCCCCATTGCCAAGCTGCTTAATTGTCATAATAGTTTTAGTTTTCAAATAATGAGGCACAGCTTTGCTGCTCAAAGTCTTCAGCATTTCAGGAGTGCACTCTATTTCCCAGGTCATGTTATCAAACTCCTGCACATATGCCTCAATATCCAGACTCTTCCCCTTCTCTTCCTCTGGTTGCTCCTTCTCTCCATTAGGCAGGGCCAGATTAAGTTCCCCTGCTCCCTTCTTTTTCTCCCAATCATCCCCTTTTCCTTCAGGATAAGCTATGCTTCCACAAGGTTGCGAGGAACTTCTTCCCTCTTCCAAGTTAGTCTGGGCTGAAGAAGGCTTTTGTACCAGAGGATGCTCCTTTCCCAGGGTGTCACTCACTTTCAATTGCTGAATTAAAGCTGTGATTGCCTGCACTAGGCTTTCCTGCAGTGTTAAGGGGCTATTTATTCCTTCTGTTTCCTGCTTTGCCAACTGACCTTTTTTAGTTTTTATGGAACACGGGGCTTTTAAATCGTTATGCACTCTGTTGCCAGATGGTGTCTGTAATGAGGACCCAGATGAAGAATGCCCTGTGCTTTTTGACTCTGAAATCTCAGAGGCTGGAACGGGCTTAGATGTTTTAACCAACTGCCCTGCTCTGTCTTGCCGGTGCTTCTTTTTCTCCAGTGCAGCATTATTCCAGGCAATTAGCAGTTGGTCTGTTTTTTTAATTCTATGCCTCACATCTTTTCCTGATTTGTTTTTTATATTAAAGTCAACGTCAAATTTTGCCAATGACTCTGTTACTCTCTTAGTCTGCTTTGAAAATCCTCTCTGAAAAACAATATGCATCACTGTATTTCCATTGTCATCTTGTACGTTTGGATTAAGACATGGAAAGTCAGAAGGTTTTGAAGCAAAAAGACCGAGTAGATAGTTCAGGATGTCTAAACCAGTGCCATCTGAAAGCAGGAAAACAAATAGAATTAAAAAAAAAAAAAATCACATGCTTTACAAGGTTGCATTGTATGCCAATAAATTTTAATACTTTTTTTTATTGCAGCTAGCAAATTAGAATCAATTTGCTTTCAAAATTAAAACAAACCTACAATTCATGTTGTAAAACTATTGGAAATGCCTCAAAACTGAACTCTCCTAAGGTACAAGGAAAACCATACATTGGCAGCAAAGCTTTAGAAATCCCTAGTGCTGCAATTGTTCCTGTAGCAGCAGCCAATTTCAGTCCTTTTTCAACTTCTGGGTATTGACACTTTCCAACATCAGCCCTGACTGCTACCCAAGGGATGCTGGGGACTGGTCACCTGGACAAGCAACAGTTCTAGGTAGTGCTTGGAGGTCATTTGGTTCACTTTAATATGGCACCCAGAAGTAATCTTCTGCAGGTAACTTCATTTTATTAAAATAACCTGCAGGAAATTCCAATTATTTCCTGATATCTGAGGTCCCTGGAGCAAGGTCCTACAAAATAAGATTAGTTATGTCCCTGGGGAAAAAAAAAAATTCTACAGCTTTCTGGATTTCATCCAAATAATATATATGGTTTAAACAAGACAATTTACATGAAATATTTCTAATTGCTAAATAGTGACACACCAAAACCATTGTAAAGAAATTCTACCTTAAAAACTTTGCAGAGTGAAAAATACTTGAGAGTATATTGTCATTGGACAATTGTCACTGGATATTTTGATTTAAAATTTACAACTGGTAGTATCTATGCTTTTAATCTCTCTAAAGCCATTCAATGAAATGTTTGTGCTCTAAAAATGAATAAATTCACTAATATTAATTACTTTAATTCTTCAATTCAAAAAACGCATTTTTTTCTTAATTTAAAATCAAACCTGACTTGGTGGCTTAATTTGGTGGTTTATCTTAATTTGGCCTGCAAATTTTGGGGGCTGAGTGAGACACAGACATCTTGATGTGTTGCCTCTGCTAGCACATCAGTGAACAGCAGCAGAAGGGACAGTGGGCTAGACAGGTAAGAAACAGAGATGTTTTCAGCAGCAAAAGCCTTACCTCTATTATTTAAATAGATGGAAACTGCAGCATGCAAAGGAGTATCTCCTTGTGTAACAGAGAGGTTTCGAGGATCTGCACCTTTGGTCAGCAGCAAATATACCAATTCAAAATAATTCTTTTTGAGGCATATTTGCAGTGGTATTTCAGAGTTGGTCCCAATCCCATCTGGCGGAGCTGGTCCGAAGAACAGGAAAACATCAGGGGTCAAATCTGATATTCCAGATCTGCTAACTACAAAAATCTCTAAACAGATGAAGGCATGCATATGCTGATTGCCAGGCAGGTGACAGGGGTTTGGTTTGGGATTTTTTTGTCTGTTTTCTACATGCATCTGTTAAACAGTTTTTGAATATGAACATCTTCATAATCTCCTCTTATCTCCCACTAAGCTGAGCAACCAGTTCTCTTGTGGTAGAAAGACATAAAGGCCAGAACATGTCTTCTCCAAATCAGTCAGTCCCTGACTGAAAGAAGAACCCTCCTTGCACCTCTGGCATCCACAAGGCTTCATCAGGACCACATGTCCATAACTTAAAGCTAGCATCAAGCTATAAGATTACTCTGATATTTTGCATTTAATCTTACGAACAACCTCATGCAAAACAAGACAAACAACGTCTACACTAGTTAAAAAAAGAAAGATATCTGGTCATGCCTTTGAAACCAGAGAAATTAAGAAACCACAAGAAACTGCAAGCAACAATAATCTCTGGCCTTTTACCAACCCTAACAGACCGATTTCATTTGATAAAAGCCTTCCACCCATGTAGCCTTACTAGCTTCCCATGTAGCACACAGCAAATGTAGCCAATGGACCACACTCCAACAAGTTGTTGCAATTATACAGAGCCACAAAAAAACATGTTGGTATTGCTGAGACCATATTGCTCCCCACATGTCAAATAACATACTGGATCTTTTACAGCACATTAATATGACAAGGTTTTTTTCACCTCCTCGTTCAAGCAAGCTTCTTATCAGGTGCACTTGTGTATCTGATTTTTCACACTGTTGGATAACGTTGCCAATGTCAACATCTGAAAGACTGCAGTTTTTGAAGAGTCCTCCACCTGATGGCTTTTCCCCACTGGCTTTCCCTGTTAGCAGCAGCAAAACTTTATGCCACATTTGCTTCTCCAGCAACTGTTTTATGAAGCTGTTAGCACATGCATGGGAGATGTTGCACGGGATTTCATCAGGGATTTCTGCAAGAGAGTCAAGACAACATAACTCACTCAAAGCCATATATGAAATCCATCTCACTATAAACTAATTTCAGAATAACTCACTAAATTTAAAGCAAAGAACAGTAAAATGCATCTTTCCGTCCTTGTGCTGTCAGCCAAGTAAGTTTGAACATTTTGATGCACCATGACGAATTTCTGTGCATATTCCAGTGGTTCCAAGTGCAAAGCACAACAGTAAATATAATTAAAAGCACGCTGTTCCAGTAATAACAGTTGCAAAAACAGAGAACAGAAGGAAGGGCAGAAGGGCAAAACACACGTTAGCATCACACACATTTTCACAACAATTAAGTTTTGTGAAAGGGAGAAATGGGAACTCACTGCACCTTTCACAGAAGACAGCAGTTTCAGAAATCGCTTAACAGCATCTTCCTTCAATACATTTTTATTATGTGCTCCATTTTCAAACCTGTAGAACTGAACAAACTGCTCCAGAACATCGTGGAGAGAATCTGTATCAGCTACGGCACTTTCATTCCCCCCTGCAAAACAATAAAGAAATTGAAAATCCCCTTCCTTGCCAGCATGTTTCAGATCAAGACTGTGATGCATTCCATCCCAGGACTCTAAGAAATGTGTAATGGCAGATTAAAATCAGATAGCTGAAACTTTTGCTGCCAATGCCAGTCCTGTGATGGATTTCTGATCCCAAAGGATATTTGATACTTTCATCAAATACACTCTTGTCCTGGTTTCACCTGGGATAGTGCTATTTTTCTTCTTAATAGCTGGTACAATACCACGTTTTGGATACAGGATGAGGATAATGTTGGTAACATACTGATGCTTTGGTTGTGAACAGTGCTTACTCTGAGACAAAGCCTCCTCAGTGTCTCATGCTCTGCCACTGAACAGATGCACAAGAAGCTGGGAGGAACGTGGCCAGAACAGCTCAACTGAACTGGCCAAAGGGATATTCCATACCACATAATGTCATGTCACTATATAAACTGGGGGGAATCGGCCATGAGGGGCCCACCATTGCTTGGGGACAGGCTTGGCATCAGTTAGTGGGGTGTGAGCAACTGTACTGTGCAATACTTCTGCTTCTTGGGGTTTATTCCTCTCTTCCTCCTTTTCATCGTTTTTAATACTACTACTAATTTACTTTTTTTCAATTATTAAACTGCTCTTAACCCACAATGGGAGAGGGGGAAGTGAGTGAGCAGCTGAATGGTACTTAGTTGCCAGCTAGGGTAAAACCATGACACTCTTTACCATAATACCCTAGGCTGAAAATTGTAATAGTTTCAAAGTTGACCTGTATGCAAGCAGGAAAACGCTGCCTCGCAACTATATAATTGTTCAGATTTTTTTAGAGTAGATGACTAGACACAGTAAAGTTTGCAGCAAACAGTTTTAATCAGATGTCTTGAGCTTGTCTGATTCCTCTGTGTCATTTACAAAATACAGCCATAAAATAGTTTGTCCTCTTAAAAGAAAAAAGACAAAATCAAAAAAAATCCACCACACCAAAATTATATCTACAGGTTTAAGAGATACTTATGTAATTTAAAGTCTCCTGTTGCCCATTATGTTCCAATAAATGCCCTTTAATAAATACTGAAAGACTTGGCCTGAATTTCCTAAAAGCTTTGTGGAATTCAGGTACCTCAAAGACCAAACAAAACAGTAACTTTACCATGTAGGACAATGAGACAGAGAAGGCTGCTCATCTTTTTAGCAAAAAGGACTAACCTCAGACTTTTCCCTGTAAAGTTGAGGCTTATTCTCCTAACCTTTTTTTGCACTAAGCCTAGAAAACTCTTGCAGGTTGTGCATTGCCAAAAAAAACCCCAAAAACTGGACACAAAAGACAGGCTGAGCTACCTGGAATGCCAACCAAAATGATTACCACCTCAGGAGTATTGGTGTTAACCTCCTAGCAAAGAACCACTGTGCTAAAACCTTCTCCAGAGCAGAAATCTCCACAGTCAAGAAAAAGAAACTGTGGGAATTTGTTTGCCAGGAGCTGTAAGATACACACAATGAAACCCACTGTTTTCTGACAAACTTATATGCAATACCCACATGAAAACTCAGAGCCTAAAGACTTTGCTTTATGCCAAGTTTGAGCTGAAGAGTCAGACGCCTTCAGGCAAGGACTATTGACTGGTACATCACAGTGACAACTCATAGGAAACGTTACATAAAACCCACCCACTACTACCATTCCAAAATAAAACAATTTTGTACCTAAAGGATATAATTTTAAAACTGGAAAAGCACACAGTGCCTGCAGTACCTGTCTGTTTCTCAGAGGAAGTGTGTTTCTCAATGTGCTTGCTGACCTCTTTCACAGCATCAAAGTTTTTGTTTTTTTTCAAGATATCTATGACATATCTTGACCGTGCATCTGGAACAGTGGGATCAACCCCAAAATTCAGGAGCATGATCACATCTTCTGTTTGTCCTAAAACAATACATGAATAAAAATTAGAGGAAAAAAAATTCACTTTGTTCAGGGGTTTTCTTCTGTCTTCCTTTCTATTTTTAGCTTCCCGGCACAATTTCTAGCATAATTTTAATTTTGAAAAAATCTCAATTTTTCCAGTGGCATAAGAACAAGGTATTGTTAGGTATTTTTCCACAAGTGACCTTATCACTCTCTACATCTACTTGAAAGCAGGTGGTAGCAAGGTGAGGGTTTGGCCTCTTCTC
>WEIV01010599.1:0-27519 GCA_013390005.1 Calyptomena viridis | reverse complement strand
CTTGACCACCCTCTGAGTAAAGAATTTCTTCCTGATATCTAATCTAAACCTACTCAATCTTTCAGTTTGAAGCCATTCCCCCTTGTCCTGTCACCACATCTTCTTGTAAAAAGTCTCCCTTCATCTTGTAGGCTCTCTTCAGGTACTCAAAGGCCACAATTAGGTCATCCCAAAGCTTTCTCTCCTTCAGGCTGAACCTATTCTCTCAGCCTTTCCTCATAGGAAAGGTGCTCCATTCCCCTGATTATCTTGGTGGCCTGTCCCTGGACTTGTTCCAACAGGTGATTATGGTGGTGCTGGGTTCATCTTGAAGGTCTCTTCCAATCTTGATGATTCTGGGATTCTGTGAAAGCACACAGCCTGAGCAAAAGATAGCTGAATTTAAACTGGATGTTCTAGCAAGGACTTAATGAACATAAAGTACACTCTACAAGGAGTACAGCAATATAGGATACTCTTGGAGGTGTGCAGAGTAAGCTCAGATGGAAACCAAGACTATGCCAGAAGGATCAGGACATGAAGAGGTGGTCGGAAACAGTGTTCAGACTAATTTCTCCATTTGTGCCAGTCATCTTTTTAAATAGCAGTCTTCACACATGCTTCCAACAACCACAAATAAATCCTTTTTCTAATACCTCATGTCAAATTTTGACTGGCAAGAATTACTGTTTGTGCACATTTACAAAATCAAAATACAACAAATTACAGAGAGAATGTAGCGGCAGCAGGGGAAGCTCGAGTTGTCAGAAAGCCACATTTTCTAATTTTCCCAAAAGAGAAGCTCTACTTAGGGATTTTTCACCTTGATTCTTTCAGTCTCTCATGTGTACAACAAACCCACTGGAACAGGTAAGATTGGTAGGGCAAATCCCACAAAAAAGGGCATACTATTTTGTAAAGGCAACCTACTTTTCTCCTTCTCTACCAAAGTGGCATTTTGCTTTGCTTGCTTAGGAAGGAATTAATTAATTTGCCATCCAGTAAATGCAAACAAAGGTACTGTGTAGCCTGTCTAGGCATAAAGCATCCTACCAAAAATTTTGTCTGTTTAGGGAAAGGAAAATTCCAACACTGCACCCAGCTCAACACCCTGCAATCAGGCTCAACATCAGGAAGCAGTCCAGAGACAGGCTAGCAAAGTATAGAAATATCCTATCCAATGTATATCCTAAATTCTCATTGGAAAGCATACCCAGCTTAACTGATATCAGACATCCTTCAGGATTAAATTGTCAGGTTACAAGAGTAACATAGATAGCTTGCTGTACTTGAAAGAAAAACATCTTCTTTTAATCCAATTAAAGGAAATATTACATACAGAAATTAACCAAATTAGGGATTTTTAAATTTTCAAATGAAAAGGGATAAAAGATGATTTAGCATAGTAATATGATGTCCATATACTATTTTTCATTTTATTTTTCTTGCACACAAGATGGGAAATCTCTCGCTAAAGTGAACAGGAAGAAAATAAATACACACAAGGAAAAAAGAAAGAATACTACTTTACCTCAAAGAGATTCCTCAGAGATACCTGGTTGACTCTGAGATTACTGGGCAAGCCTTTCTTTGCAGACAGCAACAACAGACAAGACTGAAAAAAAACACATCAGTGATCTTATAATTACACTTAGAAACTTTGGTTTTCACTGCCTCATCAGATCTTGCAGGAAAGCAACAGGCTAACAACATTTAGGGTCTTTTTGTAAGATCATAACAGATTACTGAATCTCCCATTCTAATTTTCAACTGAATTAATGTAATATTCAGTGGAGTGTGGGAAGCTACTGCTGATGAAAGTCTCCTTAGAAATAAAAACCACATAGAAAGGATAGGCCCTTAAAGACTCTCCAATATATCTTGGAAGTGACCCTTTGCTTCAGGAATGGACTTTTACATTCACAGGGACAAGACTCCCCAGCTACACCAACATCTTGAGCAGAGAGCAAAAATGAATACTGTATCTTCTTCCAATTCCATCTGTTTTCTCAGTTTCTCTAAAATACTTTACCTTGCTCCTTGAAAACCCACCTAGCTTCACCTGAGGACAAGGGAAGGACTAGGAATGTCACCCACAAGGCCTTTGATACAGACCCCCACAAAAGTCTTAGCTCTAAATTGAAGAGAGATGGGTTTAACGAATGGACTGTTGGATGGATAAGGAACTGGCTGGATGGCTGCACCCAAAGAACTGTAGTCAATGGCTTAGTGGCCAAGTGGAAACCAGTAATGAGTGGTGTCCCTCAAGGGTCTGTACTGGGACCAGTACCATTCACTATCTTCATCAAAAACATCACCAGTGAGATTGTGTGGTGCACCCAATTGCTCAGGAAGCTTGCAGAACTGAGCGATGCAGTTCATAATGCTCAAGGGAAGGGATGCCATCCAGATGGACTTTGACAGGCTTGAGGAGCAGGCCCATATGAACCCCCCGAAATTCAACAAGGCCAAGTGCAACGTGCTTCACCCGGGTCAGGGCAATCCCCAGTGTCAATACAGCCCGAGGGTGAAGGACCTTGGTGATAGTGGCAGATGAAAAACAGTATAAAAGCCAGCAATGGGCACTTGCAGCCCAGAAAACAAATAGCACCCTGAGCTGCATAAAAAGAAGCATGGTCAGCACATCAAGGCAACTGACTCTCCCTCTCTCCTCTGGCCTGTTGAGACCCTACCTGGATAGAAGGAAAAGTAAGAGAGACCACAAATAAACTTGTATTTTTACCCCCTCTACTGCATCCACCTCTGGGGGCCCCAGTACAGGAAAGACATGGACCTGTTGGTGTTAGTCCAAAGGAGGGCCACAGAAATGATCAGCAGGATGGAACACCTCTCCTGTGATGAAAGACTGAGAGAGTTGATTAGCTGACCCTCAGATTAGCTGACCCTCAGATTAGCTCACAGGTAGAGCATGGTGCTAATAACACCAAGGTTGTGCATTCAATCCCTGTCAGGGACACCTGTTCAAGAGTTGGACTTGATGATCCTTGTGGGTCCTTTCCAACGTAGAATATTCTACAAAATGTTCTGTGAGCAGAACATTTAACCAGGGTTATTCAGCCTGGAGAAGGTTTCAGGGTGCATTATTACATATTGAATTATTACAGCCCTTCAATATACAAAGGCGGCTTATAAAAAAGACCTTTTAACAAGGTTATTGTACATCACACTGTGTTACTGTAAATCACACTGTAGTGTGATTTAGAAATAGGGGTTTAGTGTAAGTCTTAATATAAGTTTTTAAGAAATCTATGATGCTAAGCTGTATGCAGTTTTTTTCCTTTCTCTCCTTTTGGCCTCATATTTAGACATAAGGTAGAAATGAGAAAAGAAGAAAAACAAAAGCACAACCAGACACAGAGAGAGACGGCATGGGACACACGAGACACTTTGGCACCTCAGAGAACCAAACAAGATTGTGGTTTAGTTGTGTATGTAACAGGCTGGTCTCTGGGTCAGGGGTTCTGATAAGCCTGAGGAAGACCACGATTTTCATCCCCAACAACCACCCGATGACCACCAAGAGGGGCAGGGATGGGGAGGAGGCTTATGCTAATTAGCTCTTGAAATGAATTTTAATATGCAATGCCTATTCCAGGAAATATGATGTATATTCATAAGGAAGTCATACATAGGTATAGTTTAGGTGCATTTAAGCGAGGTTGGCTAACTTGGGAGGGGGGAATGTGAAAATCCTTTCTTATTCCCAACCATGCAATAAACTTTTATAACTTTTTACTGCTTGCAAGCTATCGAATTTTTGGAGTCCACAATTCGCAATTCAAGTGACAGTGCAAGAGAAAACACTTTTAACCTGAGAGAGAGTAGGTTTCCATTGGATGTAAAGAAGCCATTTTTCACTACATGGGTGGTGAGGGACTGGAATAGGCTGCCCAGAGAAGCTCTGAATGCCCCATCCCTGATGGTGTTGAAGATCAAATTTGACAGGCCCTTAAGCAATCTGATCTAGTGAAAGATGTCCCTGTCCACAGTGGGGAGGTTGGATGGGGAATGTGGGGCTGTGGTCAGTCCATACAAGTCCCTTTTTGTTGCTTCTTTCTCCATATGCTTCTCCAGCATGGGTCCCCCATGGGCTCTGTTTCCTGTCAAGAGCATATTCCTGCATGGTCTCTCCACAGGCTGTGTGGGGCCTAAGTGAGGGTAAAACAGCTCCAACTTGCCCTTTTTTGTAAGAGTTATCAGTGGTGGATAGAGAAGGGAGGGTCATGCTGCTTATGGTGTTAAAGAATGCTGAGACCAGCCTGACTCATCAATCCCAAAGTTTCACATTCTGAGGATGTGAAAAACAATGTTTCCTGACAGAAATTGGCACCGATGATGACACGGCAAAGTTCCTGATGAAGGAACCAACAAGTGGTATTACTGAATAACTTCTCTAAAGCTACTGAGCTGACACAGCTAGCCTAGAAACATGTGACTGACAGTCAATTTGTACTAAAAAAGCACAGTCCCACTTTTTAAAGGCAGGGTCTTCTAGCACACCCTTCCTTGGATGGGGTGTGGAGATTCCTCCCTTGAGTGGAGATGCCCCTCAAGGTTACTCCTTGAGGCTGAGTGAAAGAGTTTGCCCATGGTCACTGGCATGGGTGAGTAACATCAATCCCTGCTTAATAACTATACTGCTAGATTTAATGCCATTGCTTCAATAAATAGTACACTAATTGTTATAAGTATCTATACTATGTAGCAAATCATTCAGATTAAAGTCTTTTAGTCTGATCATTATCATCATCAATTTAAATAAGTTATTTATTTTATTCATATATTTGGTTTGCAATCCTTAATCCCATGCAACAAACTCGTCCAAAGGCTCAATTACACCTAGACAATCCTTTAGACATAAAACACTCACCAAGTCTGGCACTAGGATTGGATCCAGCTGCACCTAAACATCTCTCTGAGGAATTTAGAAAGCAAGTGGGTCCTTTCTGAACCTTGCAACTCAAAGGGAAGGTTCCCCTAGTAAGCCTCAACTGAAACTTCAATTCTGCCTGTGACAGGCAGCAAAGGAGCCCCTGCTGCGGGTCTGGAGCAACTCCTCCCCCTCCTTCTCCACCCCTGGTGCTTGCAGGGCTGTTTCTCTCATTCTTTAACAACCATGTGCTTCCATTGAGATGCTCCTTTATTTGTGAGTCCTTCATAGACAGTTTCAAAAATCCAGCTTGTCATACAGAAGGAAAAGTAAGAGAGACCACAAATAAACTTGTATTTTTACCCCTTCTAACATCTTTCAGGAATAATGACTCTAGGTGGCATCATAACTGTAAGAGCGACAACAGCAAGAGACAAGAAGGATTTCAAGCCCATTGTATCCCTTCCAGAAATGAATTTCAGAAATTATTTATCACTAAAAGCATTGTTCAAGTCTTAAAAATCAAGACATTTGAACACGAGACAGCAAATGTTGTGGCTTTTAGAGGTAACACAAGCTTATGCTGGAGAGGTAAGCCATGAGCACCCAGCACACAGCAGGAGGTGACACGGTGACAGACTTACCCGCCACTTCCCTTTCTGGGCCAGCCTTTCTATCACCACTTGCCAAATCAGTGCATCAAACCTTGCATCGAAAATATAATTATATGCAGGGCGAAAAGTTTGTGGAAAGATTCGTTCATCTGCAAGAATAAGCAATCAAGAAAACTATTTGGTATACACAGCACTTCAAAAGTTGGAGTTTCCAACTAAATTACTTCACTGCACAGTGACAATTTTAACACTGATTAGTACCCAAGTGAATGCCAAATGGGGGATTAAATAACCTTGGTCACCCAACTGTCTCCTGTAGCATAATTCATTAAACTAAGGGAAAAAAATAATCCCTGCCCTTAAGAAACACCTCAAAGCCCCAAGACATTGTGAAGCTCATGGCAGCTCTTCCACTTGTGGGTCAATGAGCTACTGATGTTGCTAAAACTAATTAAGGTCCTTAACGTGTGGCTACAGGCTCAAAAAAAGGCAGCAGGAGCACAACCCGAAATCTCCTGGAATGCCTGCAGGCCCACAAGACAAAGCCTATTAAACAGACAAAAAATCAAGGAGAGGAAGAGAGACTGAGGAGAGGGCAGGGAGACATAGGGTGGACATAGCTCAAAAAACCCCACATAATGCCGTGGGAAGGCCACATTCCCTCTTTTCATTGCTATCCATTACTAGGCTGAGAGAAAGTCCCTCACACTGGAATACACTGCAATGTAAACTCAAGTTTCAACTGCACTTCTTCTAATTATTTTCAAATATACCTAGCTAAATGAAAAGCAGAGTGGTCTGGATAAAACCCACTAAAGCCTCAGGGATCTGGAGCTCCAAATCTCCAGTCTTGTCTCCCTGACTCTGAATTTTGACCTTTTCTAAATATTCCACAGTTGGCACGCTTCTGTGAAAAACACACTCTCCTGCACAGTGTTTTGCATCTGCTGTATACAAACTGTTTACCACATCCTCAACATATTCATATTCTTAAATTGAGCTCACCATTGACACTTATGAAGATTCCTGCTATAAAATCAGCAATCTGAGTTCGATCTCCAGAAGATTTCAGAAGAACCAAACCTTTATGAAACATAGAAACTGCTTCACAAGACTTTGATAACATGATAAATGAATGGCCAGCTCTATAATAAGCCTGAAAAAAAGGGAGAACAAAAAGACAATTGTTGGAAAAATATTCAGAGATCTTTATTACAAAACAAAATGTTGTAATTTTTTCTAAATTCTATAACTATGTTATAAAAATGACACGTAGTACTAGTTCTACAACTTCTTATACACAGATCCAAAAAAAAAATGCGCAATAAACTATTCTATTTTAATCCCTTGAAGTTCACAACATGCTACTGATGTCATCACAGTTACTAAGAGTGATAAATCCTGGAATACAAAACTAGGATAATAACTACAGGATTAAAGATATACTTTTAGCAACTACATTTTAACCTGCTCTGGACAAGACTTTTTGTTTTTTGTCACGGGGTCCAATATATATTTATGTCTCCACATCACTGCATTTTGCAGTATATGCAAGAATTCGTGTATTCTTCAGCCAATGGCACCTGAAGATGTTTATATTCACAACTGAATTAGGCTATACCAGCTCAGAGTCACACCAGAGTTAATTTGTTCAAATTAGACAACTGGCATGCTGCAACACTATGCAAGTTAAATGGGTATTTGTGCAATTTTACCATATCTAAATCAAATACCTTCTACTAAAGTCTGTGGGAATCTGTAGTGGTTAGAGCAGAAGACTAGTTATTGCACCTAAAAGCCAATCCAAGAGTATGCCTCCATACCATAAATACTGTACAACTACTATTTCTCCCTAACAGATGACTATTTGAGTCAATGGGTACTTAACCACAAGCCAAGTGTAGTGCATCATTCTGTTCACTGGAAGTACAATATGACTTTGATTACCACATCCTGTTCCCAGCAACTGTAGACTCATCAACACACCAAAAATTGTAGTGTACACTGCCCAAGAGAGCCTTCAAAGCTAAGTCCCCACGCCAGAGCTGACTGCTGGCAGTGACTGATGCATCTGCACTGTGAGCCAGGCTCTGTAAGACCACGACTGAACACAGAGATGATGTCCCTCACCACAGATGGGACCTGCACAGCGTGCCATGGCTTCACCAGGGACACTGCTGGTGATGTATCATCCCCAGGTTTCAAGCAGCACAAGGCCACGTAAGATTTCTACCTTTTATCACTTCCTATCACCTTGCCTGAGATACTAATAAAATAGTTACCCTTTTTGAAAGCATTGGTGCTTCGCTTGTTGGGACCCAGGGAGAACCAGCAAATCCTGGTGCAAAAGAGATCTGCTTCATTTCATTAAAAGTACTATCACAGCAGTAAATCTGATGTTTATGTACAGAATCAAACACCAATTCTGGAATTTTATGCTGCATTTGCCTATTGCACCTCAAAACCAAAATACAACGTAAAGAAGATAATGACACTTGTTAAAAAAACAAAAAAGGTAAGGAAGGCATGCAAAAACTATCAGCTTAAATACTTGAATACCTTAACATACTCTGGATCCCACTGTAAGCTCTGGCAGGCTGAAGCCACTGCTTCATTCCATTTACCCAGACAGTACAAGGCAGTTGATTTGTTGCACATCAACACAGCTATGTCCCGGGAACACCTAAAAATATGTTTTCAGCATTACTGTTTAGTCGCTTGAAAGAGGATTGTACTTTATAGTGAGCCATATAAAAAAAAAACAAAAAAAACCCCTATACATATCACCCACCTAACAAAATCAGAGGTAAAAAATGTAGTTGAAGAAAATAAAGATCATTTGAACATCACCTATAAAATCTCTTCGAGACATCCTAACTGATACCTTAGTGATACTTTTAGTGATAACCCAGTCTCTTCTGAAGCAGAAAGCCAACCCACTGGAATAACACAGTATGAGGATTTAGGAAGAGTTCAGACCATCTCAGTACACCTAACCATGACTCAGTGAAAGCCAGCAGCCAAGAATGGGAGAAAACAGACATATGAATGGAAGCTGTGAGATGGAAAGAATGCTAAGCACATTTTGGTCACCAAAAAACAAACTCAATGCATTTTACTGTATCAGCAGTTGATGAAGAGAAAAATCCACATTTACATCAGCTAAGAAATAAAGAAATGTATTTTAAGAGAACAGGATATACTAAAGTATATACTAAAGTGTCTGCTGGATCCAGGAGAGTTTCTGGAAAGAGATGCACACAAACTGCAGTCCACAGGGTACTTGTGAGTCTGGAAAGCCTGTTTTGTCTGCGCTAAAATAAATAGTTTGAGCAATAAATAGTTTGAACAACTCAAGAAAGTTGTTTCAACTACACTGAATGTGTTCAGAGCACACTCCTGCATGCAAGCAAATCCTGACAAAATCCTCTGGTAAGGGGAACAGAGATGTTCAGGACTAGATCCCTGTTTTAGGATGGAGCCACGCTGATAGTGAGGGGCAGGGGCTGAAGAGAGTCAGCTCAGCTCTGTCCTTGCTCCTTCCTACTCCCTGCACATGTTCCAGACATGTTATTTAGTCTAAATGGTTAACAGTCAAAATAAATGAATGGCTGGTGTTAAATTGGATTAACAGCAGCGTTAATATATGGTAGTAACGAATATTTAATACTTAACATAATACTCGATTATGTAATAATTAATAACACTAGCAACTGAAGTTAACTGATGAAAAGCACTGCACATTTGGAAAGAAATACCCACAGAAATCTTCTGCTGAAAAATTATTTTTTAATATATCTGAGAATACTAACAAAGACCAAATAACAACAACAAAATAACTTGCATGAATCATTTTACAGATAATCAGATGACCCATGTAACAACAGGCCACAAATATGGCAAAATCCTAACAAGATTAATCCACAACATGGCAGTTATGATGTGGGGACAAGTTAATTTGGCTGGATGTCCTGACTAGGACAAAAAAAGACCATGTTTTGAGAGAGAGTGTGGATGCTGGTATGTATGATAGGTGTCTGAAAGCAGCCACAGAGAGTGTGAGAAAGTGAGCACGGGAAGTCAAAACACAGAGTTCCAAAGTTGTGAGAATTGTAACCAGCTGTTTGCCAACAGCAGGCACTGTTTTACAAACAGCATAATAAAAGAGGACACTGAGCAGGGGCTCGATATAGGGGAAAGAGAAGAGAGCGTGGGAAATCCCCAGTTCAGTTTTTTTTAATTACCCTGATAATTAGTGACCCTGATACTAAGAGACAGAAGTAATTTAACAAACCGAGGCAGTTTATTGAAAATTAACTTCAGCTTTAATTACACTAATTTATAATTGATGTTTATGTAAAACTATTCAGATTAAAGTCACTAATTAATTTCCCACATATACGTCAGGAACAGCAATTCCTCTTTTACGACAAAACTGATGCAATAAAGAGCGTGGCAAAAGATACAAGAAAATCAGGTGTCAGGCCAAGAAATAGAATTTTGCATTAATCATACAGCTGTACATATTTCAGGCTTGTCTTATGGTTTACATCTCACAATTCAAGAATACTTACCGGATCCATTGCATTAAATAAACAAGTGTTTGTAGAGCTTCATCATACTTTCTGATGGCCAAAGAGTAATTTCCATTTTTAAAATCCTGGTTCCCAGCTTGCTTCATAAGCTGTGCATGTTCCATGGGATCCATGCTAGTGAAGAGCAAAAAAAAAAAAATTAATCAAATAAAAGCATTGATTTATGAGACACTTCTTTCCCTAAAATCAACTTAAATTGCCACCTTAGTTTTTGCACATTCGGAAAGTAGGACAAAAGAGCAGATCTTTGTTTGCTGCAGTTGGAATAGTAAAATATAGCTCAGATCATAGCCTCATCTTTGCTCTTGATGCCTCCTCAACTTCCCATCTGTTTTTTAATCCATCCCAGCTAACCAGACCTATCACTGGTAGACATTTTTTTTAGTTTTTCTCCTCAGGTCTTGAACTGCATTTTTAAATTAAGATTCAAAATTATGTCAATGTGTGCATACGCACTAAGTGCAGGAGGAAATATCTGAGAGAACAAATATCATGCTTCAGAAATACACAAAGCTATATATTTTAATTAATTAAACACAAAACTCATTTCCTTGCTCTTTATTTATGACTTTTTTGTCCAGCTCCTCTGCCTAGACATTCAACAATCCAATGTATACAAAACTGCTTAGAAACTTGATTACTACATGAAAATACAGTAACAGAGTATATTAATAGTGCTGATGACCTTGACTCAGACTTAAAACAGTTATTAAAGTGAATACAGGAAATGGCCAAAGAAAAGAAAGGTTGAAATCAGCATCAAGGGCAACTTATTGAAAAAATATTTTATAATTACAATTGCAAAATCAGGTTCATCACATAAAACTAATCACATGGTCAAGCAGCTAGATAAAAGAAACAAATACAAGAGGAAAACCAGCTACATGTATGTTGAGAAACAGCACATTAAAAACAAACAAGAGAAATATCCAATGCTAAAGCCTTGTGTAGAATCATTCTTCACAGATTGATTTTATGATTAAAAGCTGTTTCCATTACCTGTAAAAACCTGTATGAACCTCACAAATCTCAGTCCTGCTAAACAGGAATGCAGATTTACTTATTATACAGTTATTAGTAGACCTGGAACAAATCCCATAAAATCTATAACCTTTCACTAATATACTACTAACATAATGCTGTGGTTTAATCTGGCAGGCAGCTAAACACCATCCAGACCTTTGCTCACTCCCTGCCTCCCCAGGTGGGATGGGAAGAGAATCAGGAAAAAAAGTAAAATTCGTGTGTTGAGGTAAAGACAGTTTAACAGGACAAAAAAGGGAGACAAAATGCTACTACTACTACTACCAATAATAACAATAATACAATTAGAATATACAAAACAAGTGATGCACAATGCAACTGCTCACTACACACTGACCAATGTTCAGCCAGTTCCTGAAGAGTGGCCTCTGGCCAGTTTTCCCTCCTAATTTATATCCTCAGCATGAGATTCTATGGTACAGAATATCCATATATATTTGGCCAGTTCGGGTCAGATGTCCTGGCTGTGTCCTCTCCCAGCCTCTGGTTCAACTACACAGGATTTTCATCGTGCAGGAATACACACAAATTGGTGGTTTTCTAATTTATAGAATTTCAAGTTTTTTCTATTTTTTTTTAAGAAAGCTATGCTTCTACTTAGGACGATTTTTTTTTCCCAGAATTACATTTTTATCTTATTTTTCTTCAGAATCTACTAAAAATAGAAGTACAAATAAAGGGTATTTACAAGATGTTTAAAGGATTATTTTTCCCACACAGTACAGCAAAAGACTCTCAATTGCAAACACGTATTTTAAAAGGACTTTCAAACATGTCCTGTGCTGAGAAATTTCGGAATCAAACTCCCTGTTTCAGATGAGAAGGCAGCAGGATTTCCAGCAGAACACAAATTCTCATCCTTTTCCAGCACTGGAGTTTCCCAGCCAAAACTTCTACCTGTAGATGACTTAAATAACTGGGATATCTGCTGCAGGCTTTTGCACTACACCCAAGTTTGTAGACCCAAGAGATACACTGGCATGCAAATCAGACATCTAAATTAATGATCCTAAAGAATCACCATGCTGACCAGCACAGCACGTCTTGCTGTTGCCCAGCATCTTCCTGGAGCATAAACAATTTTAACTCAAAACCAAGGGACAAACTGAAGACCTATTATGTAAAGTTTGTCGAGCGTGAGGAGCATTAAACAAAAATGATGTCTATTACTCTGCCTGAACTGGCACAGGTAAAGGTCACAGCTGTGTCTGACTACAACTAAAGTTGTAGGGGTGAGTGCTGTGGACAGAGAAGTGCTTGCTTCCCCCCACTCCCAATGGACAGGGATAGGGAAGTGAATAGGACAGGGAAGGAGGAAAGAAAGAGTAAAACCAGGAAAAGTTGTGGGTCAAGACAGCATGGACTATTCCTTCAGCCAGTTTAAGTCCCTTCCCAACTTCTAGTGCATCCCTAACCTATTCACTGGGAGGCAGAGTGAGGAACAGAGAGGGACTCAAAGCTGTGCAAACACTCCTCAGCAAGAGCTAAAACACAATTGTGTTATCAGCCTTGTTTAGCTCACAGTTTTAAAACACAGCACCATACCATTAATTTCATCCCAGTCAGACATATGTTCCCTTCATAAAGTGGGGATTTTTCCTAAGCCATGGAGTCCATGAAACACATCAAGGTGTGGAGACACCCTAAGGTCTGGGAGACTCATCCCAGTGCATTGTTGAGAGCTTATCATTCACAGAAAAAAAACAAACGCAAATCAAACAAAAAAACAAACAGACAACGTGGTCTACCCCATTTACTTTTTTATGACTCCTGAGACCACTTGTGACAGCAACAAGAAGGACATTAATTTTTACTCAAAGAATTAAAACAAAAGATTATAGAGTTTATTCAGAAACAATGAGCTCCAAGCCTTACTGCTGCCAGTGGTCAAAATTCCCTTTTACTTCACATGTCAGGCTACAAGTGGCACATTTGGAAATCTCACATAGAAGAGGGGAAAAAAGCTGAGAATTAGACATGGACACTTTCATAGATCTGTTTAGTCTGGAAAACGTCACAGTGGTATTTGTGAGTACCTGAAAAATATTTTAATTGAGGGTTTAGTCTCATGAAGATTGTGTTTGGCCCTTGCAAAATGTCAGCTCATCTTGAGGAAGCTGGTCAACTCAAATGAAAAGCCTATCATTTAGACATTTCCTATTAGACATCCCTCTCGTTAAGGATATATTCAGATAGATAGAGATAGCCTGTCATTAGATAGATTGTCACTCTCTCCTATGAAACAACAAAAAACAAGTCCAAAACATTTTTGTAAGAAGTCACTTTGTTAGATTTGTACCAGAGATGAGAAGTGCCAAAAGACCCTTTGCTCCTAGTAAAAGCCAGCACCACTTGGAAAATGATGAACAAGATTCTAGAGCAAATTTGAAATAGATTAGGGCAAGCAGAGCAGCATAGTGATAGATTCTTATTGGTGAATGTTGCCCTGAACTTAGCATAAATTGGACCAAATGAAGTTTCTTTATTGCTTCTGGGCTCTGCAGCTGGTCAGTGTCCCATGCATCATAGTATTCTAAATGTAAAGACAGCATGCATCTCTGTAGCTGTTTGCCTCTAAAAGGACAAAGAAAACCATTTCCTAGGTAAATGAACGGAGAAAAAGTTTTGTTGAGTTGTTTCAGTCTGAACTGGAGACCTGAATACAATCTGCATAACTGGAAACAAGCAACCCTAAACACCACTTACAGGGTTTTGCTTCTTCGGATGCTCTTCAGATACTTCCTAGGTTTCAGCCAGAACTGGTGGTAGGAGAATTCAGCCTACCTACCGTTTTGTAGCTCCACCAGTGCAGTACCATGTGGAATCAGCACATCTTGCCAGCACAAAGTACGTCTCTGTCCTGAGACAGAATTCACACCTGAAATCAGTCTAGTGTGCAAGTGCTACTATTTCTGTATTCTGGAAGTCAGCTGTGAGACTTTTCAGTTCCGGCTGTGCTTTCCAAAGATGTTAAATGGCTGGTGGTACACAGAGTGAGGCAGAACATCCCAGGCTGCTCTTCATTTTATACCAAGCTTTTCCCTGGAGATGTGCTCTGTAGCAAACCAAAGATTGTAGGGCACAGCCATTGTCAGAAATGAGACATACATCCTCACCAACATTAACAAACGCACCCCAGGATATGATTAGCTCAGACATATCAAAGGTCTGTTGACACCTCAAACACTACTTACAAACCAGATATGGAAGAGGTGTGTGCAAGGTCTGGATGAAACAAGGGGAGTAAGCAGAATACAAACACAAGAAAACTCAGCCTCTAGGCAGGGCTGGTCTGAATGATTTCTCAAGGTCCTCCTTTTCCAGATTACCATTGTATGTTGCTTTCTATTTGTACAAACTGTTAGAAAGCAGTTATTACTAGCAACAAAGGCCAGCTGCCTGATGTCTCCAGCCAGCCACACAGCAAACTCACACAGCTGACACTGCACAGTTCTTCTTCAGCTCAGTTCTTCTTCAGATGCATGACCAGCAAACAAGACCACAAAAACGGGACCCATACCCTGCCAGAAGTACTGGGCCAGTCCTGCTGACTTTCAATAGCCCATGCAAAACCCCAAGACACATAGGGATTTGTGGTTGACTTGCACACAGGAAAGGTACTAGACAAGGAAGCAACATAGCAAGGAAACAAAAATCAGAAGCACATCACCAAGAACAAGACACCACCTTCCACAAAAAGAGATGGGTGCACACACTCCAGGACACCAGCTCTGTACCTGCTCTAAACCCTGAGCGCTCCCTGGGAAACCAGAGTTTTTACATCATGAACAGGGCAACAGAAATCTGATAGACCGGCTCCTACAGACCACTTGGTATGTCATGAGTCTGTACATAAGGTGTCTTCATGTCACTGAAACTATATCTCTCTTGGGAAGACCCCTAGAAAAATTACAAGGAAAAATAACACTACTGAAAGACAAAAAATCTCAGATGCACCTCTGTTTACAGGCAATGCATTCCTGATTATTTTTGTGACAAAGGTCTTCACACAAAGCCATGATACATCATCCTGGATTTAAGGTGGTGTTGTGGTTTAACCTGACAGGCAGCTAAATGCTACATAGATGTTCATGTACTCCCCAACCTTCCTCTCACCCCAAGTAGGATGGGGGAGAAAATCGGAAAAAAAAAAGTGAAATTCATAGGTTGAGGTAAAGCCAGTTTAATAGGACAAAAAAGGAAGAGAGAAATAGTAACAAAACCAGAATCAGAATATACAAAAAAAGTGATGCACAATGCAATTGCTCACCGCCCACCAACCAATGCCCAGGCAGTACCTGATCAGTAGCCACTGGCCAGCTTTCCCCCTAATTTACATAAGGAGAATGATGTTCAATGGTATGGAACACCCCTTTGGCCAGTTCGGGTCAGCTGTCCCCACTGTGTCCCTTTCCAGCTTCCTCATCCAGCCTTCCCGTTGGTGGGTGAAGCTGAAAAATACTTGACTTAGGGTAAGCACTGCTTAGCAACAACTAAAACATCAGTGTTTTGTCAACATTATTCTCATCCTAAATCCAAAGCACAACACTGTACCAGCTATTAGGGAGAAAATTAACTCTATCCCAGCCAAAACCAGGACAGGTGGTGTCTTGGAACATCCTTCCTCCTTTCTTTGCAAGCTGAACTCAGGCCAAGCACATGACTAGCTTTCGTTGAAGACTACTTCACAGCTTGCAACAGCAACAGGTCTGGCCTTGCTCCCCAGCACATCCTGTTTTCCTGAGTGAAACAAAACAGGATTCTTTGCTTTCAGCTTCAAATGATTCTCCCCTCTGTGTAACCTACCAGTAACAAGTTATACCGAAGAGCACATACAGTTGAGCCACATGTGGAGCTGCTTTTTCAAGGAACATGTTTATACATATAAATATCTATGATTTTCAGTGAACTAAGAAAGGACTTGCATCTCTCATTTTGTATGCAAAAACCAAAGATGCATAAGCATGCTCAATACTCTATTTGCAGAGTGTCATCACTGTTTTACAACACAAAAAAACAAATAAACAAAAAACCCTCACAATAGTGGGAAAGTTATCCCTTCTGTTTCTCTCTGAAACAAAAACTATCTTGAAATCCCTAGTCTTGTTCAGCCATACAAGACCTAACTCAGTCCACGAGGGAGATGTTTACACTGCTTCGGTTGTTTGCTCAGCCTGGCAGTGTTCATGTCACAGTTGTCCCGCTCTGCTCTGCACTAGTGCAGCCTCACCTTGAGTACTCTGTGCACTTTCGGGCACCACAACATAAAAAAGACACTAAGCTATTAGAGAGCATCCAAAGGAGGACCATGAGGATGGCAAAGGGTCTGGACGAGAAGCCTTAAGAGGAGCGGCTGGGGTCACTTAGTCTGTTCAGCCTAAAGAGGAGACTGAGGGGAGACCTCATCGCAGTCTAAACTTCCTTGGGAGGGGAAGCAGAGGGGCAGATACTGATCTCTTCACTCTCGTGACCAGTGACAGGACTCAAGGAAAGAGCATGAAGCTGACTCAGGAGAGGCTTAGGTTAGATATCAGCAAAAGGTTTTTCACCCAGACGGTGGTTGAGCACCAGGCTCCCCAGGGAAGAGGGTGTCCTGTGCAGAGCCAGGAGCTGGACTCAATGATCCTGATGGGTCCCTTCCAACCCAGCATATTCCATGATTCTATGACCAGGTAAGAAAGCAATGGCAACAAAAGCCTGCAAAGTTCCTTTGTATAGAGGGCATTGAATCTGGAATGAGGGACAAAACCCAAACACCCCCACCCGCAAAACAGACCAAGATTGCTCTAACGTCGAGGTTTTCAAGACAATGCTTGGCAAGACTACATACAATTGTATGTCGGTAAAAACACTGGCAAAAACATTGCACGTTTTCATGGGAAATCAAAGACTCTTCCCATTCTCAATAAACCCGCTCTATCAACCTGAAGTTCATTTTCTACAAACTGGGGGGAAAAAAAAGTAAGAAAGCTGGTGAGATCTTTTTGCTTTTAGTCTTCTGGAGCGCACACTGTGCCCAAACTCCTTTCCAACCGAAAAAGTCTGTTTTGTCAAGTGACCACTCCACGACCTTGTACAAGAGCTTTGCTTTTCAGGGAAAGGATCCAAAACCACTGCAGACAATGCTTCGCTCCGGGCTATGCTAAAGGAGTTCTCCCTCCTCTTTTCAAGCACGGACACAGCAGCACAACTCCCCCAGCTCCTCCGCGCAAACGGTACCAGGTCAACACACACTCCCAGATGCCTGGCCAAAGCAGGAATGCAGTTTTCTCCTTGAGCCACCCCACGCATTCCTTGGCAGGCTTCCCACCCACCGCAGCCACCGTCGCTGCCCGCACGCCAAATCCCGCACCCCATCAGGGCAGCACTTCTCCTCTCCGGAACTGCTCCAGTACACAGGAAGCTCCCACCAGCTCCCACCGAGGCGAGAAGCCACCCCCAACGGGCCACTGCTCGCTCCGCGGTGCACGCCGCACCCCGCGGAGCACGAAGCCCCGCACCACGGATGCGTGCGGAGCGGAGCAGCGCCGGTGGNCGTCGCCCCTTAACACTCCGCCCCGCGCCCGCCCCCCGCGTCACCGCGGGAGCAGGGGCGCGCTCGGGGAATCGAAACCGAGAGCGCCCCGCCCCGGAGGGTGTCCCCCCGGCACCCCGACCCGTGTCCGGCATCGCCGAGGGGTGGGTGGTACGGGAGGTCATGTGCGGCCACCACGGTCGGGGAGCCGCGGTGGGAGTATGGGAAGTGCCAGTTTTTAGGATGACGTAGCGGTGTCTTTAGGATGCGTCGAAAATCAGCGTTCGTCCCCTCCGCGGACACCCTGAGGCACCGTACTGTCTTCTTGGCTTCTCGGGACACCTTCCGCCCAGAGGAAGCTGCTGCTGCTGCTTTGGTACTTTCAGAGGGAGACCTCGGGAGTGAAGGCTTCTCCTCCTGTAATGCAATTGTTTTCTAATTCGTCTCCCTTGGTCTTTTCACACTGGGAAAAGTGAATCAATAAGCCAAAGATGAATACTTGGCAGAACATCATTCAATAATTCACTTTTCTATGAACCGCGTTTCTAACCAAGTTCTGTTCTGGCATTGAGTATTAGTATCTGCACATCTGCCTCTGTATCGGGGCAGTTCATTTCCCCCACCCCAGCTCCCACCGTGCTCTGCTTTGCATTGGGAGCTGGAAAGGTGCTGATAACACACCCGCATTTTGGCTGCCCACCTCTCCAACATCACCCCCCTCACCAGTAGACTGGAGGTGGGCAAGATCTTGGGAGGGGACACAGCCAGGACAGCTGGCCTAAACTGACCAAAGGGATATTCCAGACATATGACGCCTACTCAGATATACAAGCTAAGAGAAAGGAGTAGGAAAGGAAGGCATTCATGATTTACGTTTGCCTTCCTGAGCAACCGCTACTCACCCTGAAGTCCTGCTTCCCGGGACATGGCTGGACATCCCTTGCTGATGGGAAGTAGAGAATAAATCTTTTGCGTTTTTTTACCTTTGCTTGAGCATGCACCACCTTCATTTTTGCTGTACTTGACTGCCTTTTTCTTGACCCACGAGGTTTTTTTCCGTCTTAGTTCCTTCCCCCTCGATCCTGCTGAGAAGAGGAGTTACAGAACAGTTTGCTAGGCACTTGATTTCCAGCCAAGGTCCTTTTGACCAGTCCTTTTGATGCCCAATATGAGATAACAGGAGTTTTGTATTAAGCTATAGCTACAGTGGTTATTAAGTGTCAAGCTCCTCTACGGGTCACAGAGGTCGTTGACTGCACTGCTTCTCTATTTTGTTGAGCTTGGGAACATGTTAATAAACACAATGGCTCTGTGCTTTGCTCTGGCATTGATGGCCTTGCTGTGCTGGGGGAGGTATCTTGTGAAGAGCATGAGGGAATACATATCCCTCTCCATACTCAGGAATGATGTGGATGGTTTTATTACGCAGTCTCCCAAGGTGCTTGTTATATGTGCTATTTAATACTACTAATTAACACTGTTAGCATATCGTTGTGGTTTGTCATCTGAGTGTAAGAGAAGACAATGAGGCTATACTAAAATGTGCCCCGAGGTGGCTGGTCCCAGAGTGGCAGGCTGTATGGAAGGATTTGGGCAGGTTCCCGGGGCAGTTACCACCTCCTATAGCCTGGGACTTCACACCTCAAGAGGCAAGTGACCCCGGCAAACTGAGAAACCACAAACTGAGAGAAGGATGTCTGGCTTGTGTCTATCAAGTTCAGTACTCTCAGTACTGTGGTTGAGACAAGCACCCAAACAACAACTACAGCAATTCTCCCAGTACCGAGAAAGAAACAGTGGACAAAGAAAACAATGGATCCATATAGCCAATTAGTAAGGGAGGAGGAAGAAGAAGAGAGAAGGTCTGATCAAAAAGCCGGTCCTTTGACAAAGAAATTAGAAAAAGGAGTGAGAGAATTCAGACAGGAAGCAGAAACTACCTGGTCCCTGACTTCACCAGAAGTTTGAGATATGTGGAAAGATTACTGCCACCAGGCAGGTAAGTGTATATCTGACTGGCTGCCCTGATGCTGGGATGATGGGCCGAACAGTTAGCTGTTGGGAGGTAAGGAAGCCAAGGAAGCCTTTGCTAGAAACTGGGGACATGAGAGGGGAATTGGAAAAGAGACAGCAATATACAGTCTGTGGAAACAGCTCCTCTCAAGTGTGAGGGCAAGGTATCCATTCAAGGGAGATCTTGTGAACTCACCAGGAAACTGTACTACCACAGACAATTCTGGGAGAATTAGTGGTGATGAAAGTAATCTGCAATGATCTAAACAATTATGAGGTCTCCAAAGATCCAAGGATATCCTGTGCACACAAGTCATGTGGAGGTAATGCTCTAGCTTCATATGCCAACAGTTTGGCAGTGATGAATTGCCTAGATATCAATGCTTCAAGTTTTGGAGTCAAGTCTTCTCCAAAACTTTGAAGATAATCTCTGTACCTCTTCATCCCTATGGGCCAGAGCCTTGGCTGCCAGGCATGCCTCAAGAAATCAGTCCTCTCTTGCCCTGATCAGAGGGAAAGGGAGCACCAGACGTGCCACGTGGCACACTCTGGTTCTTTCTGTGTGACCAAGAGGAGAAAAGGGATGACCAGGCTTACTGGACTGTGTGGATTCAATTGTCTGGCACAGACAGATCCACAGACTAAAAAGCTTTGGTAGACACTGGCATATAGTGTATGCTGGTGCCATCAGGCTACAGGGGCACATCTGGATCTCTGAAGCAACGGAGATGTCAAGAATTGCCTGCATTGGGAGCAGAGCAACCACTATACACACTGATCCCCTGTTTCCCAAGAAGTGGCTGGTGGGGAGCAGAGGACAAATCATTTGTTTTCCTTTGCTTCTGCACATGGCCTTTGCTTTTGCTTTATTAAACTACCTTTGTCTTAACCCATGAGGGTTTTTTTCCTATCTTATTCCTCACCTCCCTAACTGCTGAGAAGATGACTGATAGAGCAGCTTTGGTGGGCACCTGGTGTCCAACTGAGGTCAACCCATCCCATTCCCATAGAAAAATTAATTTCTGTTAATTATCTATCTTCTGGGCTGCGTATTCACATAAACTATCCTGTTACCCACTTAGGGACTGGAGAAACAAAGTAATGCTAACCTTAACACAGGTGGTTTTACATCACTTGGTTCCTAGTGGAGTGCATCGAAATAATGGGCAAAGCCACTTTTAAAGAAAGGAGTCAAAAGTTCATCCACAATTGTTGTTTTGTAGCTGCACCAACGTGAGGTGGGAGAAGTACAGTTACAGTGTACTTGTTTCCTAAGTGACTTAAAGAAATCCAAGTCCATGGGTGGGATTTTGCAGTTCTTATTCAGGCAAAAGTGCTTGAGTGAATCGGTATGATATAACTGCTGAGAGGAATGAGTGGTTGAAGGAGACTAATGTATCTGGCATTTCATGGGACCTCCAAACTCCCTACCATTGTTATTTAGGGGTGTTGCACTGCAGCACAGAGAAACCAGACCAGCACACCCCTTAATTCTGATGTTGAAAGCAGAACACACTGCTTCTTGACTTGGAAGAGACTCTGACCTTAACACTGACACAACACTGGCACAGCAGCCTGCTACATCTGTTGACATGCCACGGGTGTGTTTGTCAGAACAGTCACAAGGCAGAAAACGAAACTCTCTATTTTCTTGTTCATTACTCGGCTGTAAAAATGAAACTTGGCAGCTCTGAAGCCTTTTGCTGGTGTGCAGTGGGGCGTTTCCTTCTCGAGCAGCATGTCCTTGCCATGCACATGCATTGCCAGTGAATTACTGAGTCTGCAAAGGGTTGTGTTTCCTGATTTAAGTGAGTGGAGGAGAAACAGAAACTGGAAATGGTCGACTTACTAGGGGAGGCAGTACTGGCTGATATGGAGTGCTCATAAAGAAGGAAGAGCACTGGGAGGAGGTGCTCATAGAGCCCAGCAAGGCAGCAGAAAAAGATGTATTAAGCCCTTTATAGATAGCTCATAAACCCCTTCTGTTGCAATTATAGAATAAGGGTGTTGGTTTGGGTACATCTCCAAGGGACAACAGTTATTTTGCATGCCAGAGTGAGTGATAGAGCCTTCCATTTCTTTATCACTCCACACGTGAACCTGTATATCAAAGCTCATGGTGGAGGTAAATCCATTGCATGGAAGGGATGGGTTGTGGCATAATGCTAGCAACATTGCTTTTTTCCTCTGTTCCTTTTTCAGTGATGGGAAATCCTCACTTTGAGGGAAAGAACATCTTTCATAACATCCCCACAACCTGCACAACTCCTTTCCTGGGGGCACTCAGCCTGGGGAAGCCTCTGCTTGGCCAGTCCCCTGGGGACCTCTACGTCTCCCCAGCTTTTGGGGAGCAACTGGCCCTTGCTGATCCCTGATATCCTACATGGAAAAACATGCATTTCCTGGTATAACCGCCCCACCTAAGACAGCTGATCAACAAAAATACACTGGTCATAAATGATATCTCAAGCTATCACAGCTCATAAGGGTAATAAGGGCAAAAGTTTGTGGTGTAGGTGTGGTTTCATGGAGGTATCCAAGCTGCAGCTTCTATCAGGATGATTATTTCCGGATATTTAATTGATTTTAAAAGCATATCGCGAAACTGATGTAGTAATACTGGTGACAAACCTCTGTTTACTCTAGTTTATTTCTGAGGTCAAGAAATGGGTCCCAGAGAAATCAGGTGGTTCAGAATAATAGCTTTAACAGAGCTTTCAATTAAGGACATAATAAGTAAAGGGTAGTGCAACACAATTAACAGTAAATACATGCCTAATTTATTATTTTGATTCTAATTGCTCTTCATGCTGAAAAATCCCTTCACATCTCCCATGTCTAATGTTTTTTGTACATTATCCTTCCTTGTTACTCCTTTTCCTTAAAGCCTGACCGTTTAACCTTGCCTGTGTCAGCATCATATAGGTCAGTATACTTGTAAACCACCTGAAGGACTATTTGCTCCCTATGAAAAGGTGTCGTTGTACAAGCAGTTGTCAGTGATCCACACACAATCTCTGGTGCCCTTCCCAAGACAAAGCCTTTTGTTTCTCTTGTGTCTGCTATCAGCACAGCCATTCTCCAGTGTTATTCTTTACACATTTAAAACAGTCGTGGCACAGTATGTCCGAAGTGGGGACTGGAGTCCTGTGACAGCAAACACTGCATATCTTGTTAGGAAAGCAATTTAATCTGTTGTGCATGGAAAGACTGCTCTAGAGATGTCTCTTAGGTAAGCTTTAACCCAGCTATCGATAGCAGCATTAAAGCTGTAGAAGCATAAAACTCACTTACTACTGCACAAATAGTTACCTTCCTTTGCTACCTCCTTTTGTGGCTGCCAAACAATTTGGAATAACCCAGCCAGTCCAAGACTGCTTACATGAAGTGTAGCCACCCCTGCAGAAGCAGTTCAAATAGTTTTACAAGAGGCAGAAACTGAGCCAAGAGAGTGATAAAAATTGGTAGGGAGGGCAGCAGGTGTGACCAAGGTAAAGAAATGTGCTCCTCCAGGATCTGTCACCTCAATCTGTTTGTTTAGAAGGCAAGAGCTGAGCAAGGGTGAGTGGGGGCAAAGGAAGAAAGAGAAAGGCAGAGAACAGAGAGGATGATGAAGGTTTTGGGAAAGGCACTCTTTGAGGATCACTGGAGCAGGCAGGCTGGGACTGGTGAGTCTTCACTGCAGTGCTTGAAGGAATCTGGAAAACGGGCAAGCAACAGCTGTCAGCAACAGAACAAACAAAAACACAGGGCTCATGGTCAGAGATGAGTCACCCTGGAAGAAATCCGTAATAAAAATCACACAGATACATGATTTTGTACTCTTTTGTTTTGAAGTAAATCCATACATTTTCCCCAGTTCTTTTTCAGGTAATTTTTAGTCAATAACTTCAGATCCATGTTCTTGTTGCTTCCATCTCAATATCTTCTAATGGAGTGCAGACACTTATGTGTGGTGTGATATGGGAATGCCAAAACCTCTGAGATCAATAAGACTGCATGAAGCCAATCATGAAAATGACAGTAGCACTGGACCATCAGGTGCTTTGGAGCACAAAGGCCAAATTTTACTCAGCAAAGAGCAAGTTCAGCTACAACACCAAGGATTGGACAGGATTTAACCAGAGAGAGTGATATTGTGCCTTGCTTCATGAGAAATGGAGGTGACAGGCTCAGTGACAGAGAGGAAGATCAATGTTCCTAGGAAGAGATGTCCAAAGGTCAGGAGATGTTTATGCATCAGGAAACCAATAAAGAATCTGTGCAGGATTACTAGGACAACTAACTGCAATAGTTGCCATCCAGATTTCAGCACCAGCACACTCCTGGCTGCATACCAGGAGAGATTGGCAGGATTTTCTGTGTTTGTTTTTGCAATGAGTCCATGCCAAGGTTTAAGCAGGAGATATTTGTTTTTACTGACAACAGTGGGCACTGCCATCATGGGTTCAGAGGTGCAAACAGCTTTTCCAAATTCCTCTCATCCCGTTAAGTGATTCAAACCCCCAAAATCAGCTCATGACAGTGACGACTAAAAAGGAGACCTTTTCTCACCCATCCTCCAGGACCTTCCAGCAGAGCCAAAGGGATCCCCTCCATCCCAGGGGTGCAGTGTGGCTGACATGGCCATTCCTGTACAACTGAGCATCCAGCCACTGCATCTGTTCCACCTGGTGCAGGGTATTTCCTCCAACTGCAGGAGTGCTTATTTGGTCTGTATCTAGACTTTTGCCTTGTTCTGGAGCTGCTGGCAGGAGTTATCTTCCTGAATTATTTACTCCTTACCAAGCACTACATCCAGCCCTCTCACTCACATAGGAAGTGGTGAAAAACATTGCTTATGTATCCATTCCAGTTTGTCAAGAAAAGAGCCAAAAAAACCAGATCCTTCAGAATATACTAAATCCCTGAGGAAAAAAAACAGTGACAGAATACATACAATGTTACGCAGTAGTATTTGCACCATCCAGAGCTCACAAAATACCTTATAAAGGCAACTCTTATATTCTGAAGAATACACAATCACACAGGAAACAAGTTACAAAAATGAAGGAAAAAACCAGGCCTTTTGTTTCATACTTCCTGAATGGTCCAGAAGATTTTTTTGTTTCAAAGGAAAATGTAAGTAGAATATCAGAAAAACTAGCATCATCATGAACAGTAGCTTGGAAAAATCTTAGCACTGTGGAATGATGCAGTTACTGTAATGGGAGAAAAAAAATGTTGGCATGAATTTGGTCTCATAAATTCCATCTTTGTATCATTTTAGTAACATGGAAAATGCTGCCTCCTTAGTGATGTGTGATTAATTTGCATAAGCATTCTGCCTGTGACAGTTTTTAATGTCAGACAAAAAGAAGAGATAACAAATAATGTTCTGGAACGGTTTCAGGGGACAAATACAGAATGCCTTGCCTACAGCAGTGCTCTCCTTCAGGATCAGGACTTAGTCTGTGGTCAAGTAAATACCATTTTTGCTATTCCAAATGAAAGCCTGAAGGATTTGCACTGGCTTGACAGGGGAGGGTCTCAGCACTTGTCTGGGTTATGTTGGCATAAGCTGATTTTGACAGATTTTAACAATGATAGCAATTATCCAGTGGGTTTAGGTTAGTTTTAAGTGATTGTGACCACATGAAGTTATTTCTTGCTGACTGTGTTATCTGTTATCCTAGAACAAAATGGGAAGTACAAGAATCAAAACCGGGGTGGTACCAGAGGTCCAGGCTATGAGGACAAACCATAGTGGTCATTACAGGAAGATAATCTTGTTAAACCAGTTCAGATGTAAAAGAAAGAACAATCAAACAACTGAGGACCAAAGGAGAGCGAGTTCCAACACACAGATTGTGTTAAAGGAACTTCACATATACAGTGTGTCCTATTTTCCCTGTAAGACTTGGGGTGTAGCAAATCTTCAGCTTGTACAGCAAAATACCTTTTTTTCTCCTAGGAAATGCAACTATGGATGTTTTAAGTTCTATAAAAATAAAAGCCCATATTCTAGGTAGAGAAGTGATGTTATGGCTAACATACTGACAAAAAAAGGAAAGAATTCTTGATTTCACATTCTATCAGGCATGTCCTATAGGGCCTTTCACAAATCATCCTGCTCATCTGGGCGTGCCAGGGTCCTATCAAGTGGGTTTCATAATAACTCTTTACCTGACAGGACTGTGTGCACAGGGGATGATGAGTGGGTATAAATAATATAGACTTCAAAGATTTTTCTCATCATGAGCTTCTAGGATCTGCTTTCCTTCAGAACTCATAAAAATGCACCATAAACTAGGGTGAGAAAATCTTAATTGGGGCAATATTGTCTAGCAAAAACTCCTCTTGCCTTATGCAAATGCCTGAGGCTATGTATAGAGCAGCTTGACACATAGTGACCATGAGTGATCGACTCAGAATAAAATTACTGTGGCTAAACAAGTGATCCTGTGTCAGTTACTGTCCTAAATTACATATGGGATAATTTGATTTCAGTGGAACACGAGTCTGATGCTTTTCTCTAGCTTGGGATGGGGGGTTTTGTGTGTAGGTCGTTTTTTAGGCAGGCACTACATTAATTCAAAGCAGCTCCTTCTCTGTAAATAGCATTAGTAATACAACACTACTGCCAGTGCTATTGCTTCTGCTATTGATATATGGCCAACTTTTGCTGCACAAATTTTGTGTTAATATTTTATTTTACCTTCTAAAGATGCATGAAATTCAATGCAAGAAGAGTAAGTCTATATTCTGCAATGTTAAGGGTTAAAAGAACTGCCTGGACACTCTGGATGCTTGTCAAGACAAGCTGAAAAGAAGCAGAGGTCTGTGAAACAAGGTTATTTGTTTGCATTCTTTCAGTTATCTCTTCCTAGACAATTGGAGACATTTTGGAGAAACTGCCACAGACTTCACTGCTGTTTGGGGTGAAAAACTGTAAGAAAGGTGAAAGATACCATTTTTCACTAACATGCACATCAACAAAAATTATTTAAGGGCAAACGAGAAGGCATTTTCCAATATTGGAATGTCACCTATGGGGGAAAAAAAAAAAAAAGAAAAAAGAAGTTGTTTTCACAAGGAAGTAAAAGTACTGTGAAAGTAGTAGCATACTGGAATGTTGCTCAACTTGCTTCTCCTTAAAAACAAACAAAATTGAAGGCTTTTTTGTTCAAGCAATCCTCATCTTTTAACCTCCTATTCTGCTTGAGCTGCAGTCTAAAACCCGAATGATTTTAACTTTTCAAATGGATTTCCTCACTCTTCAGTCCTTTCTTCAGTGTAGCAGATCTCTCCCTTTTTTCAGCCTTGTCTCATGTTGCAGGATGTAGTCTTGGGTTCTAGTTTTGCAAAGAAGACGGTGTTGTGCCAACCAGGATTTATTTGCTTTCCTTGTGCTATAATCCCATGCTCCAAGTCTTTCATAAACCTTATTTACCATTTCTTAATACTCTCTTTTAATTGCTCAAGCCAGGTAAAGCAATGTTGACTTTGAATGGGTCAATAACAACTCACAAATAAGTCTAAAACCTATTTTCTGGGCTTCCTAATATATCTCAATCGGAACAGCAAGCGTACGCTCTAGATAATAAGCGGATAGGACTTCAAAATTGCATACAACCTCAAAGAATCAGAATAATTCGGCTTGGAAGGGACCTTTAAAGACCACCTAGTCCAGCCCCCCTGCGATGAGCAGGGACACCTTCACCCAGACCGGGTTGCTCGGAGCCCCGTCCAGCTTGATGCTGAAAGTTTCCGAGGATGGAACCCTCTCTGAGCGTCACCTCTCGGAGCAGCTCCGTGGCCACCGCGGGGTCCCGGTCCCTCCCGGGGCACCGGACGCGGCGACTCCAGCGCGGGAGCCCCGGGCGCGCC
>WEIV01010597.1:704450-730449 GCA_013390005.1 Calyptomena viridis | reverse complement strand
GCCCCCTTTACACATTGGTGTGCCGGGTGCTGGGGCTGTCTGCCGAGGGCAGAGGGGACCTCTCTCGCCCCAGGGGGTGCCTCTGGGTGGCCCGGCTCACATCCAGGGGAGGTTTCTCATAATACCACGTTTTCAGAAGTTTGTTCACCTGGTCCTGATCTGTGATGCCCCGTAGAAGATTTTCCTCTTCCTCATCCCCCTCTCCTTCCCTAGGCAAGTTGACTCTGTGCAGTTTGATCTCTTGCCGCATGCTTTCAAAGAAGTGGAGGATGCATTTGTGAGCAAAGAGACGGCTGTGCTCACAGCAGGTTTCCTCAAAAATCTTTTGCTCGATGTCAATGTAGTTGCTCCAGTGACGTGCCTGCAGGAGGGCGGCCTGGTTGAAGCAAGGTCTGAGCCAGCGAGCAAGGAAAGCTGCTACAATAAGGATCAACAAAATGCTCCAGCCAAGTGCCTGGATGATAAAAAATAATTTGTGAGCAAGACAGACGAAAGGACAGGCACGAGCTGTTTGCCTGTATCAGTGAGACAGGGAGTTTGTGTGGCTGGAGGGGAGGTGTGGCATATCTGGACACCTGTCCTTGATCTGCCCCTGAATGCTGGCACCCCAAACTGCACTCAGAGGGTTGGTGTANGTTTCATTGGAATGGGCAGGAGCTCCTCACACCTCTGTGGGGCTGCTACTCCAGTTGGTTTGTGTACACAGCCAGATGTTTCTGCCTTGGTTAAATCCTTCCTCAAGTCAGAACGGTTTTATCACAGCTGTAAGGAGCTGGAAACTCTTTAATGTGACAAAAATGCCACACAGATCCCTTGGCTGAGAAATGTCATTAATGGTGACTGAATCTGGGGCCTTTTGATCCTCAGAGCTAGTTGATTTTTCAGGTTTTGCTAGGCACGCCCTGGAGCAGAGCCTTTGAGGTTGCCGTTTTGGAAGAAGATGTGATCACTACTGTCATCTGCCTGGTAGTCCTTGCTTTGTGCAGAGATTTGGCAGTACCCCTTCAGTGTGTGTGGGACAAAGCCCCCTTTACACATTGGTGTGCTGGGGGAACTTGGAGCGGGTGCTGGGGCTGTCTGCTGAGGGCAGAGGGGACCTCTCTCGCCCCAGGGGATGCCTCTGGGTGGCCCGGCTCACATCCAGGGGAGGTTTCTCATAATACCACGTTTTCAGAAGTTTGTTCACCTGGTCCTGATCTGTGATGCCCCGTAGAAGATTTTCCTCTTCCTCATCCCCCTCTCCTTCCCTAGGCAAGTTGACTCTGTGCAGTTTGATCTCTTGCCGCATGCTTTCAAAGAAGTGGAGGATGCATTTGTGAGCAAAGAGACGGCTGTGCTCACAGCAGGTTTCCTCAAAAATCTTTTGCTCGATGTCAATGTAGTTGCTCCAGTGACGTGCCTGCAGGAGGGCGGCCTGGTTGAAGCAAGGTCTGAGCCAGCGAGCAAGGAAAGCTGCTACAATAAGGATCAACAACATGCTCCAGCCAAGTGCCTGGATGATAAAAAATAATTTGTGAGCAAGACAGACGAAAGGACAGGCACGAGCTGTTTGCCTGTATCAGTGAGACAGGGAGTTTGTGTGGCTGGAGGGGAGGTGTGGCATATCTGGACACCTGTCCTTGATCTGCCCCTGAATGCTGGCACCCCAAACTGCACTCAGAGGGTTGGTGTAATCTCCTTCCAGAGAATGTAGGATATTTATCTGTCCATCAGTCATTCAGTAAGGATAATTGTTTGCAATGTTAGCCTGGAGCAGGCAAGCATTTGCTTTGAGCATGGGAGTGCCCCAGGGAAAGGGGACTTTAATGCTCTCCTTTGGTTCTCCTTTCCAATGAGATCCTCATCTGCCACCTACACTGCTCCAGGGCCCAGGAGTCCCCACAGCAGGGTGAAGACAGCCCAGACTATATACGACTTCCTTTGGTGAGAAGGAAGGGCTTGTTTTCAGTGACCTCCCACCAGTCCTCATCCCTGACCTGGCACTCCTGTACCAAGAGTAGAGGCCAGTCAGGGCTCCACTCCCCATCATATCCTGTTCTATCATTCCTGAACAAGCTGTTTTCGTTTCGTTTCATTTTTGTGTCCTTAAAACAGCAGGTCCTCTCTGCAAGGTTAGCAGTTGGAAAGAACTTTTGACATTGGACAGTGCCTTAGGAGGCATCTACATTCCTTACATCCTCCTTTTCATTATCTCAGTTTAGAAGCTGCTGGTTCTTCTAGAAAGAAAGTTCTGTTAATTAAATTGTTGTTTCCTTCCTTTTCCCTATGTGACTGACTTGAGATTATCACTGAGGGTAGCAACATTTGGAGGCATAAAGAAGCACAGAGCAGCCTTGCTCCCAGCCTGACCATGGTGAAGCAATGACAAATGAAGGAAGAGCAGGAGCAGATGCCACATGCCTGGGCACCTCACTGATATGAGGGGTTCTGCCAGAAGTGACCTACCTGGGACCAGCAGCGCAGGTACCTGGACACTGCCTTATGGGATGTGTTGTTCCTCATGAGCTCGTCGTCTTTGCAGGGCACCTTGGCCAGCAGCTGCTCCACCCGCACTGGGCTGACATTGGCAAAGCCTGCAAACTTCTCAGGATCCATGGAGCCACTGAAAGCACAGATCAGGCATTTGCCATCCAGGAGGGTGACTATGATCCAGACGACAGGGGCAACCATGGCTCGCTGCATGATGGAGGAACACATATACCTGGGGCAAGAGAGAGAGAGAGAGGTGAGTGGACAAATGCTGAGAGCTTTCTCCCCATACAGCCTTGATGGATGCAGACTGTTCTGTGTCAAGTGGCCCTCTTGGAACCAGGGAACTGACTCCCAGGCCTCTGCCCAGCATTGCTCCAGTTGATGCTTCTTGTGCTCTGGAATCTCTTCATTGGTGCTGCCTCCCAGTGAAACCTGCACCAGCACATGACAGTGCTCTGTGTGCTGCCTGCGTTCAATCAGTGCATGGTCCACATGCTTGCCTAGAATGTGTACTTGTGTCTCCCATGCACGGATCCTTGTCAGCTCCTCCTTCTCTTCCACATTCACACTTTCTTTTCTCATCAGTTCAGTTTCTACCCGGAAAATCCCTTTTCTCTGCAGCCTTTCTTGCTACACTCTGAGCCAACCTGTGTGGTCCATAAAACTTTGTATATAACAAATGGAGTGGGATTCTCCTCTCCCTTCCACCAGTGTAAGTCAGTAAAAACTCAGCTGAAGGGAGGGAAACCACAAGGCTATTGCTAAAGAATGACTGTGATGGAAATGACACACCTTCTGCATATTTAAGTGGAAACACCTCATCTTTTTGCACATGGAAGCCCTGGGAGACATCCTGTGAGTGCATGACAGGGCAGGCAGTAACACACTTTCCCAGAGTGGTGTCACAAATCCAGGTGTTGAGGCACTCCTGCTCTCCTTTGCTGGGCTGGGATGAGACAGCTTTCATTTCTGCTGGGGTAAATGCATTTGCCATGCCCCTGCCCCTCTAGGCTCATCTCGGGAGATGAACTGACAAGAAAATTAATTACCAGGAGGATCAAAGCTATGGAGAGAGACAGCTAAGGGGGAAATGAAAAGAAGGATGCTACTCCTGCTGCAAATCCCACCTGATGACAGCTAGGTCCTTCTTTCTGTGCCCCCTTGGTCGCCTCCATTCATCCAGCATCACCAGGGACTGTCTGTTGAGGATGAGGCCGCATAGGAAAAGGATGACAGGGGGTATGAACATGATCCCCAAGCCGTATGCCATATTGTACTGGGGCAGACAGGGGCAGCTGAAGTCAAAGCAGGTATACATCTTTACACTAGCCAGGGCTAACAGCCCACAGATCCCATTCATTACAGACTCCGAGTTGGACTGGAAGTACTGGAAGATCATCCGGAAACGGTCCATTGTGTTATTTTGGCCAGGGTTGTTCCTCCTGGGAAATCCCTGGACTGCCCAGAAAAGCTTCCCTTTTTCTCTCCTCCTGCTGACACGGGGCAGGGGATGCAACTCAGCCTGCAGTCAGCCAGGGCAGGAGGATAAGGATGGAAGAGATTTGCTGTAGCAGGCAGATAAACCCTGTGCTGGGGCTTCCCCACTGGCACACGGCTTTCAAAGGTCTGTCTCTCTCCCAGTGCTTGTCTTCCAGGGCAGTTGGTAGCTCTTCTAGGTGGGCTGATGGATATAGCCTCCAGCAGCTTTTTTTTCCACCTTGTTTTTCATTTTGGGGGCTGTCCCATGTGCCAGCCAGTGACAGCCTTCTGTAGTGATGGGTCCCTCCCTCCTGGATACGGAAACTCTCAATGGAGAGCCATTGGTGGATGCCTGTGAACTGCCCTCTCTGCTGATTGAAGACTGTTGACAATCAGGAGAAATTAGGTAAGTCAAATGAGCTTATCCGTGTTATTGCTGCTGCCTCTTTTCTCTTTGGTGAAGCACATCCCCAACACTGAGTGGGGCAGGGGGGAGGCAGAGAGCACACACCTGGCTCTCAGGACACCCACATCACTGTGAGCTGAGATTTCCCTATGAAAATGGGCTGAAAGGACCAACACTTCAGTCAGGAGGCTGTGAGAATCAATAGCTTTCAAAGCCTGGAATGGCACTTCAGGACGAAAACTGGTTTTGAATACACATCCTATATGTACTGTGACATTTGTACCATACCTGCATACCTGTTCAAGACCCTTGCACTGGGACACTTCTTGCTCCCCATCACAGGGCATGGTGCAATTGGATCATCTGGCTCTGTTGTTGCATGGTACTGGATTATCATCTTCTGTCCATTTTAAAGATCAACAACTCATTTTACAGATAAATACAACTCATTGCCACACACGGTATTTTTTTTTCCTGACATATTCAACATCATTTTTCTCTCCACAGCTTTCCTTTGAAAATATTTTGAGATTTCTTTTCAGCTCAAGTTTCCAAATGTACTCAGAAAGGGGGAGGGAGGGGAGGGGGAGAAAGGTGTTACATTTATCTATTTTGTTAAAAAAGAGAGGAAACATCTCCACTGAAGTACACNNNNTTGATGCTTCTTGTGCTCTGGAATCTCTTCATTGGTGCTGCCTCCCAGTGAAACCTGCACCAGCACATGACAGTGCTCTGTGTGCTGCCTGCGTTCAATCAGTGCATGGTCCACATGCTTGCCTAGAATGTGTACTTGTGTCTCCCATGCACGGATCCTTGTCAGCTCCTCCTTCTCTTCCACATTCACACTTTCTTTTCTCATCAGTTCAGTTTCTACCCGGAAAATCCCTTTTCTCTGCAGCCTTTCTTGCTACACTCTGAGCCAACCTGTGTGGTCCATAAAACTTTGTATATAACAAATGGAGTGGGATTCTCCTCTCCCTTCCACCAGTGTAAGTCAGTAAAAACTCAGCTGAAGGGAGGGAAACCACAAGGCTATTGCTAAAGAATGACTGTGATGGAAATGACACACCTTCTGCATATTTAAGTGGAAACACCTCATCTTTTTGCACATGGAAACCCTGGGAGACATCCTGTGAGTGCATGACAGGGCAGGCAGTAACACACTTTCCCAGAGTGGTGTCACAAATCCAGGTGTTGAGGCACTCCTGCTCTCCTTTGCTGGGCTGGGATGAGACAGCTTTCATTTCTGCTGGGGTAAATGCATTTGCCATGCCCCTGCCCCTCTAGGCTCATCTCGGGAGATGAACTGACAAGAAAATTAATTACCAGGAGGATCAAAGCTATGGAGAGAGACAGCTAAGGGGGAAATGAAAAGAAGGATGCTACTCCTGCTGCAAATCCCACCTGATGACAGCTAGGTCCTTCTTTCTGTGCCCCCTTGGTCGCCTCCATTCATCCAGCATCACCAGGGACTGTCTGTTGAGGATGAGGCCGCATAGGAAAAGGATGACAGGGGGTATGAACATGATCCCCAAGCCGTATGCCATATTGTACTGGGGCAGACAGGGGCAGCTGAAGTCAAAGCAGGTATACATCTTTACACTAGCCAGGGCTAACAGCCCACAGATCCCATTCATTACAGACTCCGAGTTGGACTGGAAGTACTGGAAGATCATCCGGAAACGGTCCATTGTGTTATTTTGGCCAGGGTTGTTCCTCCTGGGAAATCCCTGGACTGCCCAGAAAAGCTTCCCTTTTTCTCTCCTCCTGCTGACACGGGGCAGGGGATGCAACTCAGCCTGCAGTCAGCCAGGGCAGGAGGATAAGGATGGAAGAGATTTGCTGTAGCAGGCAGATAAACCCTGTGCTGGGGCTTCCCCACTGGCACACGGCTTTCAAAGGTCTGTCTCTCTCCCAGTGCTTGTCTTCCAGGGCAGTTGGTAGCTCTTCTAGGTGGGCTGATGGATATAGCCTCCAGCAGCTTTTTTTTCCACCTTGTTTTTCATTTTGGGGGCTGTCCCATGTGCCAGCCAGTGACAGCCTTCTGTAGTGATGGGTCCCTCCCTCCTGGATACGGAAACTCTCAATGGAGAGCCATTGGTGAACTGTGAGGCCTGTGAACTGCCCTCTCTGATGATTGAAGACTGTTGACAATCAGGAGAAATTAAGTAAGTCAAATGAGCTTATCCGTGTTATTGCTGCTGCCTCTTTTCTCTTTGGTGAAGCACGTCCCCAACACTGAGTGGGGCAGGGGGGACGCAGAGCGCACACACCTCGCGCTCANCACACCTGGCTCTCAGGACACCCACATCACTGTGAGCTGAGATTTCCCTATGAAAATGGGCTGAAAGGACCAACACTTCAGTCAGGAGGCTGTGAGAATCAATAGCTTTCAAAGCCTGGAATGGCACTTCAGGACGAAAACTGGTTTTGAATACACATCCTATATGTACTGTGACATTTGTACCATACCTGCATACCTGTTCAAGACCCTTGCACTGGGACACTTCTTGCTCCCCATCACAGGGCATGGTGCAATTGGAGCATCTGGCTCTGTTGTTGCATGGTACTGGATTATCATCTTCTGTCCATTTTAAAGATCAACAACTCATTTTACAGATAAATACAACTCATTGCCACACACGGTATTTTTTTTTTTCCTGACATATTCAACATCATTTTTCTCTCCACAGCTTTCCTTTGAAAATATTTTGAGATTTCTTTTCAGCTCAAGTTTCCAAATGTACTCAGAAAGGGGGAGGGAGGGGAGGGGGAGAAAGGTGTTGCATTTATCTATTTTGTTAAAAAAGAAAGGAAACATCTCCACTGAAGTACACTGAGGTTTCTGCCCACACTCGCTCCCATTGCAAGGCTGGTTGCCTTGATGGGATCATGCTGAAAGGGATCAGCAGGGAGGAGTACCTGTAGTTGTTCACAGACACATATAGATGACTCACAGAGCCACAATGTCATCTCTTCCAATCTGAACAGCAACTTGGAAGTTACTTCAATGAAATACAATTGATCCAGCCATAATATTTGTGTTCTCCTTTACCTGTGAGTGAAATAACAGTTAATGTTCATCCATCAGCAATAAAACCCCAAGGCTAATAAGCTCAAGTTTCCATTTTGCCATTATAGCACATCATGACCTCTCCACGTTGCTGTTATAGGGCATCATGGCTCGTGGCTGAACTCCACAGATGATTTTTAGCCAGGGTGCAGCTGGTCACAGTTCTCAACTGCTTTAATACTCAGTGGGTTTCTCATTTTATAGCTTGCATTTATGTGCTGACCGTACTTTAGAAAGTGTTGTGCACTCTCTGTACAACAATTACTTCAGAAAAATCATTTTGCCTTTCCAGCTCTCCTGCGCAAAAACGTAGTAAAGGCTAAATAGTTCCTCACAGCTCGGGAAAATATGATGTGAAAAGAGTGGGAAACATCCTCTGGAAAGCACAATCTACAAGGCAATTTAACTTTTCCCAGATGCAAACTCCTGGCCTGGGTGTCAGAGGTCTATAAAGTTTGCCTCAGGGTAATCATTGTGCTCTCTTGTGATGTGGGATCTCACCAGTAACTCAGAGCTGAGACATGGAGTTGTTCAATCATAGAAGAAAGGGGATATTCCTTAACTTGCAGAGAAAGACATAGGGGGCCTCCGGGGGAAAGAGAGAAAGGCCTGTTGAGGTAAGTAAGACATGGGCAAATGTTCAAAATTATTCTCAAAACTAAGCACATTTGATTACTCTGTTCTTAGGGTGAGAGGAAGAGGAAACAAGGACTAAAATAATCTCTCTCTTCTCCTCCAACAAGGACACCTGCCCCATGTCCCCAGCATTGTAGTCACCCTTCTGAGCCTGCTGTGACCCTGCCTCCTCAGAGGAAGGCAGCTGCTCCTTGACAGCAGATCTCCAAACCTGTGCTGGGAGCTGTTGTTCTTCAGTGCATCTTTGGAGGTCCGTATTGGACAACCCTTTGCTTTTGCCTCAGCACTGCAGAACACAGCATAAAGGAGAGGTCCTCCTTTCCTTGCTCCTTTATGAGAGTAAAATAGCAGCTGTAGGCTTTTTGCCTTGTATGATGGTATGAGTGGTGGGTACAGGTATAGGAAACCCTCGTCCTATAGGTAAGAGCCCTTTTGGTGCAACACAGCCATCAGTCCCTCTTGCTTTGGGGAAAAGGATGATTTCATCACCAAAATCTGAGACGGTCAATTGAAATAGGGAAAGTTCAGCAGAACAGCGTGGTTTGTTTTCTGCCTGTGATGTGGGAGCAGCGCTGATGTTGTGCATGCAGCATGCATGCCCTCTGGACTTGTGCATATCCAGGGCAAGCCCTTATACGCATGTTTTGGTGGGGAGCAGAGAGCCAGCAGTGCAGGTCTGGAATGCCTGGGGCTGTGCCCTTGGCCTGTGCCACCAGCTCCATGCTCCCCACTGGGTCAGTTCCCCACGGGAGCACCATGGCTGTGCCAGTAACCCTGCGTGGTTCGTGGCCTCCCGCGAGCCCCAGCAATGAGAGAGCTGCTGGAGATGGGAGTCGCTTTGTCACGCTTTGGTCTCCCTTTTCTGTGCTAGGACTGGACCCTGTTTCTCACAGGAAAGCCAGTGTCCTGGAGCAGACATATCACCTGTGCTGAAGCTTGTTCTGCTGGAAACAGGCCTCTGCAAGGGCCTACAGAACTCCTGCGGGAGCACTCCTGGCCTGTGGCATGGGAGGTGCTGAGTTACCTCATTAGGATCCATTTGCAGTTGTTTATAACTTTGACAAATTATTTAATTACCTGGACTGATGTTTTTTCTGTCATAAATATCTGCCACAGGCAAAATAGTTTTAGAAAACCGTTACATGGGTTGGTCAATTGCTCCTTAGATGATGTAAGGGCACAAAAAAAGAAAAAAAAGGACTTCTTTTCCCCTGTTAAAAATGTGAGGTTGTGTAACTGATCTGCAAAGGCACAGCCACTCTGACACCCATCTAGAGACACTGTCCTGCATCAAGTGAGAGCTGTAATCAGGGTCCCCCCACCAGCACCACAGGAGATTGAATTGTCACTCTGCTTCTTTCTGTGCCTCTGCAGCTGGCTGTGAAGTTACCCTGGGATAAACTGGGATGCAGAACTAGCCCAGCAGATTCATGAACTGCAGGAGATGGCTATGAAATTAGTTTAGTTCTTAATGTCTTTTCCTTTCTAATGTCTTGGCTCATTAATTTCCACACAGAGATGCCACCTCCACATGATGTTCAGTTAAAACAAGCACTGTATGGCCACAAGGATCAGGTACTGAGCAGGTAGTGAGCAATGTGTATTCCTTGCCTCAGTTTCCTGTTATTAAGTGTGGATCCATGTGGACCCTCCCTCCAGGTGCTGGAGGATGAGTAAGTCACGGTTGAAATGCCACATCCCTGTGATGTGAGAACACCTACGCTTTCCCTCATCATCGTGAGAAGACTGTGTTCCAGTCTCTGGTTTTGGCACCTCTCAACTGGTGAACTGGATAACCCCTTCCACCTGGCTGTGTTTATTCAGGAGACAAGGGTTAATGCTTTTTCAAGGCTTAGAGGAAGTCTTGTGTTTGAGTGAGGGCCATTAACACAGTAAATGGCCTTTACCAGCAGCTGTGCCTGCAGACCAGTGTCTTGTTCTTCTGTTGTTCAGGTGAGCCTGTTGCTAATCCTTGGGCACACAGGTAGACACCCTGAGAACCTGTCTATACTTGACCACCAGCTTGCAACTGAGCTTTATTTTCTATTACCTTTTCCAGAAAATTTGAGTCCCCCACTGATATTTGAGGGCAGTGGAGAAACATCATTGCTTTCTTTCTCTCCAAATCTGGCGGAGGTTTTTACTCCTCACTGCCTGGAAATCTTTCATCATCTTCAATTTATCACAGCAGAAGTTAACATCCATTTGAACTGCCCACAAAAAAGGACATAGGCAGTATTTCCTCCTATGCAGACTGCTGATGGTCACTAGCATCAGAGACAAATTACAGCTCTGTTAGCTCTGTGGGGCAGGGACCACCTGAATCTGTGATTTTGTGAATATGAGTATTTTCACACAGCTGTGCACTCTGCCCAGACTAAGCAAATAATGAGTAATGACCATTAAGTGATTAATGAGATGCTAGCAAAATAATGGCAGCATTGTGAAATGTAGTTTGTCTTCACTAATGGTGCTCTCTGGAGATTAGATACTCCTGTGTTCAGCCTTGTAACTTTATTAAAGCATCAACAGGCAGCTGACTGCTGGTGAGGAAATATATGGCTTAGTTATATGTTGTTCTTCTTAAGAACTCATTATGTATTGCTCCCCTGGCCATTAGCACTTTGCTTTTTGGCTTACTTAGAAGCTCCATTTCCTGATCGCTGCATTATCCCAACCCTGACCTAATTCACACCATTTCTGACTGAGAGGGCTTTTTGCAAGGCTAGTTGTCTGCTTGGCTTGGAGCTGATGCAGTGACATCATTCTAGATGGAGTCTCTTCTCATTTCAAAACTGAATTAGGGAATAAGATGGAGAATTAGGAAATTATGTTGATCCCTTAATAGCTCAGCTTGGTGATTTTTTCAGAATTTCTCTGATTTGCTAATGCTCACATATCTACCAACAGAAGTGTGGGCCCCAAATAGTGGATTTAAGGCTCCTGATATTTAACTAGCTTTTCTTGTGTTTTGTTGTTTGGTTTGTTTTTTTCCCAAACTCTTAAAATTAGCTCCAGCCCTGGTGAGTCCACAGTTTACAGACTGAAAACCACTGATAAACTTTTTTTGAGAGATCATTTTGTCTTCAGTTTGCAGAGATGTCACAGAGACTGTTTAGGTGTTTAAAAGGAAATGGAAGTTGAGTGATGAAAACCTCTGCAGCCTGGGATTCAGAACTGATACAGTTCTTGTTCAGTGTGACTACTCTAGGACTAACCACATCTTTCAACAGCTGGATTTGTGGCTTTTAAGTAAAAATTTCTGTGTGTACAGCGTTGTTAATTCACCAAAGGCCCTCAGATGAATGACATCTAAAAACTGATTTTGTCACCTATCTTTTGAGTGCACAAGCAAAAGATACTGCAGATGCTGGCTGCCAGTGCTCAAATCCCATGCATGGGTTGGTTTACTGTCACTCTTCTCCTGGCTGTTTTGTTGAAACCACTGAAAGATAATAAAACCTGGTTTGATGTAACCATAGGGAATATGGTCTCCTGATTATATTTCCCTATTTCGTTACAAGCTTTTTCCACGTTGTCATATACAAAGTCAACTTTCTGTTGACTCTTGCCAGTGATTCAGGCAGTAATCCTTTGGGGTATAAGGACTCTTGAATTTTCAAGATGTAATCCATAGCACAGATTTCTTAGAACACTCTCATGGCTACAAATATGTTGTTATACATGAATCTACTTGCACTGACTGTGATTGTGTTTGAATTTAGTACTTCTGGGATGCATAATGATGTATGAGCTACCTAGAGACAAACTGAATCATGCCACAGATCTTTTGTAAGGAGTGACCCTATATATCTCTAATCTACTTGTCAGGAATGGAAAAATTTTGTAAAGACAGAAAGAAAAATTTATTGGTAAATTTCACTTTCTTTTTTCCTCAGTATTTTTTTTTCTTGAAGGATTAAGCACAGTTGACTGTGTTTTCCAGTCAGGCATAGGGCTATGAAAAATAACCCAGTATCACTGCTGTATACTCTGGTGCAGGGCTTTTAAAACTGGGGAGTGAGGGCTGTTTGCACCCAGAGGGACTGGACCTAGGGGGAGGGAAGGGAGCAAAGCCAAGCCTGTTCTTGGTGCCACACAACGTGATGCATCGGTCTTAAGCCGTGCATTTAAAAAAGGGCGAGGGGGCGTCCTTAACTTGCAGAGGGACCTGTCACCACGGAGTGGTGCTGCGGCTCCTCCGGGCGCGGCTTTCCGTCGGTCTGTCCGTCCCATCGTGCTCAGAGGCAAGAGGGAGATTTCTTGGGAGTGCGGAGCATCCCTGGAAGTGGTGCCGGGCAGATCAGCACTGCCGTGGTGTGTGCTCAGTGATACACTTGTCAGAACTCCTGCAGCATCGATGGGATGCTGGAGCGCATGCACAGGAGTCATTCAGGACTTGGGCTCACTTCCTGTATCTCTGCTACAAATCTATGAAGTTTTAGCAGGCATCAGGTATTTTCTTGGCTGAAAATGTGGTAGAGCAATGTTGAGTCTTTCTTATATGCTGCAAATAAACTGCAGAGGTGACTGAGAGTGAAGTAGTCCCACAGGCAGGGATGGGTGATGGCGACTCAGGGTCTGTTCCTCTCTGATGAAAATCACAGAATATCACCAGTTGGAAAGGGCACATGAAGGGTCATCGAGTCCTCCTGTGCTCCTCACAGGAGTTTTTTTTACCTAAAACTAAACCATATGTCTCAGAGCATCATTCTGATGCTCCTTGAACTCTGGCAAGGCTGTGCCATGACCACTGCCCTGAGGAGTCTGTTCCAGGTCCAGTTACTGACAATCCAATCAATGAAGAACTTTTTCCTAGTATTTAGTCTGAACTTCCCTGGGTTGTGCTTCCAGATATATCTGCAAATACAGAGATATGCATCAAATACAACTAGTTACTGTGAGGATTTTTTTAACTGACCTGGAGAGAAATTTGCAAAGGAGAAAAAAACCCTCAAAATCCAGAATGGAATCCATGAAGCAGAGTTTCCCAAGAAAAGTGAGATATGTATGAAGACATCATAACCAAAACACTACAGATGTTTTCTTGTTATGAGAAAGCCCAATCTCTCTCCACAGAGGTTAAAATTCATCTTGTCTCCATGTTCCTTGGTGCTGTGGGGTGGGAGATTGACTCTTCCAGTGCCTTGTGTAGTTATTTATTTCATGTATAGTAATGGTAAAAACCCCCTGCCTCTGACAGAAGGATGTGCATGCAGAGAAACATGATACCATCTTTGCAGCGATGTAAACCACCACATACATTAGTATGTAAACTGGTCAGGGTTTGGATTTGGGTTTGTCTCAGTTTTCCTTCAGGCACCAGCGCTAATCCAAACTCACCTCAGAGTGAGTCAAAGACAGAAAACTCAGTTCATTGTGTCATTTCTCTGTAAAACCCTCAAAAAAGAGAGTCTCTTTCTCATCAGAAGCCTGCGGTCACATCCTTTGACATCCCCCTTTGCCAACCATCCCATCCCCTGGCGTTGCAGTCACAGGGATGAAGCCTCAGCCGCTCCTCATCCGAGCAGACACAGCCCTGCACGGGCAGCAGCTGCAGCTGCCGTGGCTGCTGTCACCCAGGATGGAGCCCATGCAAGAAAGGCTGAGCAGCTCTGACATCTCTCTACCCCTGGCTGCTGCTGCTTTTCTAAAACCTTTTTCTTCCAGATAAAAGTCTATCTTGTTTTAAGGCCTGCTGTGATGCAGAGTGCCTTGGCTGGAGAACAGCTGTCTTTTTAGGTGGTTCATTCAAAAGCAGAAATAACAGTTTTGTTTAGAAACTGCAATGAGGACATCTTAATAATCCAGGCAAATATCATGTATTTTCTTTCCTAGCTCTTCTCCTTACCTGCTACCAAAGAGCTTTTCAAAATATCTTGTAATGGCTTAAATATTATGGAAGTTGTGAGAGTTTGTTACCCATTGTGTATATACACACATGCTCTGCTATCTGGTCATCAGTTCCTCTCCAGAGCAATAGGTGACTTCCAATCCTAGGTAAAATCTGTGTTCTAATATAAAAATACTGTTTCATTTTCCTACTGATGCCAGCGCCACCTAACCTAAAACACATATCCCCAAAGCATTTAAAACTTGATGCTTCACAGTAGCTGCAATTCATCTTCCAGCAAAATTAGAGGCCTGTATCACAGGATCAGCTTGTTATCTAGCTCTTGACTTTATCTGTGTTTATAACCCACCTTCTCACATCATTAATCTTTTTCTCTGTGTATATTTATGATATTCATATGGTGTTGGGTGTCTCCAGAATGCTGTGAACACAAATGCAGTTATCTGACTGGCAATTCTGACTTTCAGGAAAATACCAGCCTGCCTTAACCTTCTCAGAGGGATCTCTTCCTTGCAGCAGCAGATATTCCCTGTGATGCCAAGTGACTTGTGGATGATCCCTGTGGCAGATTTCATCTATGCTTGGCCACGATAAATGGGAAATGAACAAATCCTAGGCATCTCAGGATGTTCAGTCTTGAAGGTACAGTTTTCTCTGCTCAACTCTTATTTCTTCTTTTTCACACATTCTGACTTCAGAGCTTATCTCTGAGCTTAAAAGCTTCAGATCTTGAGCTCTAACACCTAATCAGAGGGAAGATTGGGGAAGAGGTGTCTGCAGGTGGTTTTACTGCTGCATTGCTGAACTCTGGCATGTTCTTTCTTGCTATCACCAGGTATATATTAATGAGGAATAATTCGTGCATGTTTTTAGAAGAGACAATTCCAAGAGAGCAAAAAACTTCATCCAAAGCAGCAGGCAATCTTAGAGAAACTGTATGGTAAAACCAACCAACCATTCCAGCTGCACCACCCTCATCACAATCTATCCCCTGCCAAGCTCTTGTAAACAGTTGAGGACAAAAACGTGTAATCATCAGAGACAGATGGTTTGTCACAAAACAGACTTTGTCCTCTCAGTCTTAGCCCTCAGGGCAGAGCACAAAATAGCTTTGAAAGACAAGATTATGGACTTCAATTTTTAACTTTACTTAATACTAAGTATCATGGATTCAGCAGAAATAACGTGTCTTCTAAAGTGCATTGCAATTTTCCATATCCTCTGTCCCTGGCTAAATCCTTGTGGTCCCACAGGCAGTAATTACTTGCAGTGCCTTGTGTTCTGCAGAGCATAATCATCTTCTCACGCTGCCCTTGGTAACATCCTGTTTCTGCCTAACCACTCCTGCCTTTCTGAAGCAAATAGCTAGAATCACAACGTGTGGGATGATAGGATCCTGTGGTGCCATGATAGCCACCCCTCTGCTCCTTTAGGTTTATCTGCAGTAACAGGGTTCCGGGTATGTGCCTTTTCCAAGAGCTCTGAATGCCCCTGAACTGTCCTGTGTTAAACCTCCTGGGGAACTTGGTGTCTTGGCTTTGGTACTACACACAGCACTAAATGTGCTGTTGTAAATCAATCCCTGTCCCTTCATCATGGGCAGACCACATGTGCCCCCTCACCTCTTCCCCTCCCTTGTCTATAAGTGTAGCATGTCCCTTGGAGCATTTTCACTTTTATTTAGCAGATGACAGTTCATCTCCACAAAATATGCTGTAGTGGCTCTGAGGTGCACTACAGAAAACATTTGAGGTCCACATCAGAAACAACGATGGAGTGATAGCATGGGTAAGTGAGGAGAGAACTGCTCCCTCTCTGGCTTGGTCTCAGCCAGAGTCCTCAGCAGTTAATGGCCAAGCAGGTTTCTTGGAGCCAATTTCCCAGCTGTGAAGCAGTACCTTCAGTTTCTGGTATTTACCTCCATTTTCCCAGCCCTCTTCATCTGGCCTCCCTGGATTCATTGTCAAGAATCACTCTTGCTCCTTAGGATTAAATCATCTCTGCATGATTGAAGATGATTTGGGGGGAACCAAGCCAGAACACAGTGGCCACAGAACAACCACAAACTGGCTTCGCTGCCCCTGGTAACAAGCAGCACCAGATCTGACTTTGCTTGGATGTTTGCTGGCTTACAGCCATGGCTTTTCACACGGTGCAGTGGAGCAGAACAGTAAAGCCATATAAGTGTAAGGCAGGGATTGTATTTTGGGTTATGTCGGATTATCAAATTCTCAATCTCTGAATCTGGCATAATTATTGTTTTATTGCCTGTGTCCTCTTTTAGCTAGAAGTGTACTCTGGAAGTAGACAAAAGCATTGTAAACCTAGCTCTTGCTGTCCAATTCCTTCTGAAAATGAGTGTAGATTCCACCCTGAATGTTTTCGCAAAGATGGAGACAGTGAAGAAAAGAATGTAAGAATTATATAGAAGAAAAAGTCTTGGCAATTCACCTTAACTACTAATAAGGCTGTAACTAGGGTCTTGATCTGTTCCATTTGTGCAGAAGAAGAATGAATGATGGAACTACAGTTCATAAGTATCTACTTTGCCTTTTGGATCAAGCAGAAACATCTAACAAGCTCCACTGACATGGAACTTACAACTCAACAAATTCAGACTAGAAGGGAGTTGTAAGTTTTTAACAGACAGTCATTAAAACACTGCAAAAATTAGCCTAGTAGGTCCTTCTTTGCTTGCAGTCTTAAAATTAAAGGGAAATTTGTTCCCTAAATGTCTCAGAGACAATGAAAATATTGTCAGTAATGGACAGGCAGAGATGCTAAATTTCCTTTTGAATCCAGTAGGTATAACTCACGCAGAAGCTTTTAGAAAAGATTATAATATTGGGAACATGTTCATCAGTAAATGAGAACTGAAAATCTATATCTACTTGTGAAGTGAGTAATGATGTGTGCTGCTCAGTTACTCGGCTGTAATGCTGCCTGCAGGATTTTGGTGACAGCATGAACAATGAGATTGGTGCAGTTCGAATTGGAGTATTTATTCATATGGAAAGGGAGTGTTTAGTCCTTATGTTCTCATTTATCAGAGCCCAGTGACAGTATCTGATTTCATATTGTGATCTGTTGTGCAGACTGGAAATTTTGAGAAAAGAACAGATCTGTCAGCAAGATTATTTAAATAAGCACTGCTGGGGACTTGTTCCTACCCAGTTTTCTTGTGCATTTCAAGAGAACAATTTTGAAACTCATGGTAGCTGATCCTTGCTGCTAAACCAAAATTAAGGCTAATATTTGTCTGTGGGGTTAATCCTCACAGCTGGGATTGGATTGTACCCATAGAAAAAGAAATAGTTGTATCTATTTTGCTGAATTCAGCAGTCTGTGATATTCTCCTGGTGGGAAGTGGTCCTCATCTTGATGCACTACAAATTGTCTTTGAGAGTCAATGAGGCTTCATGATACCAAGCTTGACATTCCTGGGTTTTTGCTGGCTCCCACAACTTGCATCCAGGAGCAAAGCAGAGAAACAGTGACTTCAGATGCTGCCAGCAGGCTGCACATCCAGTGCCACCAGCAGGGCTCTGTAGTCTGCGTGAAGAAGGTTATTGCTGTAGTTTCCAGATCATCTTGTTGAGATTTAGTCAACTTCTATGCAATCTGCCTGAGACTCCCTGTGTGGACTAGGAGGGAATTAATGAGCAGTTTCAGCCTATGTGGAGACCTCTGAAAGTGGTGTTCATCTTCAGGGACTACACAGGGCTTGACTGACTTGGATGGAAGCTTGTCAGGAGGACAAGTACTAAAAACATCCTGTTTTTAGGGTCAATCTAAGGTTGAGTCTGACATGGGAAGACTCTTGCCTGTCTGGCTGTTTGGTACTACTTTTTCCCTTCTGCGTGGTGTTGTAAGGGGTTGTTGGCTGTGTGGGAGCTCTGCAGACTGTGGAAGACTAGGAAATAAAAAAACAGACTTTGCTTATTGCTTTAAGTTTATTTGGGGTTTATAAACCTTGGAAGCTGAGAAGCTGCACTGATATCCTGGAACCAGATGGAGAAAGGTTGAGGGATTTGGATAGGAATAGGATTAGGCCAGTCCATCACCATGCTAGCAGTGGGGTCAGGGGCTGTCAGTAGCCAGGGAGGGATGTGTTGAGGGGGAAAAGGAGCTGGACCGAAATGCTGTTTAAACATTCTCAGTCCTCATGTGCAATATGACTGGGAAATACTACTGTAAAATATCTCCACCTTTGGGTAAAACAACACATAGGGTCAAGACATGCTTAGTACCTTGACAGTTGACTACTGAGCAGTATACCAAAGCTGTTGGGTGCCTTCCCTCTGAAAATCTAAACCATTTTAGGTCTGAGGATGTCAAATGCATTTAGAGGTATAGACTAACATCCTTAACACACTTCCCCTTTTTTTCTTTAATTCATCACATTTAGTAAATATTTGGGTATTTTCCCAATATTCCTCAAGTATGCTGACTTGATGTAAAGTTGTCTTGCAATGACCCAATTAGAAATCTGGGCACATCCACTGGTAATTTGCACAGTAAATTGAATTAAGAGCAAATATTTTCATGCAGAAATAGAATATGAAGTTGGCACTGGCATCCGTCATCAAAATCTTGATATATCCCTCCATTAACTTAAACCTGTTTAGATCTGGAAAGAATGTAGGATCTTCTTTAGAAGGTAAATATCCTTCAGACTCTATGTTCTGCCACAGTGGGCTGCCTGCCACCTCAGCAGCAATATCCACCACCTTGACAGAGATGTGAGACTGAAGGGAAGGTCCATTGTCTAATAAAAGGTTTCAAGGGAGAAATGACCCCAAAGTAAAGTCTGTGGGAACAAAAAACCCTGCAACACTGGTCAATCTATGTAGGTGGCAGATTCACTGTACTGTGCAAATGAGAAATCTCTGGCTGGTATTGCTGCAAGTAGGGGTTCAGGCTGTCTGACAGCCGGTGCAACTCCAAAGGGAAGATCAAAGGCTTGACTATTAGCTGTGCTAAATTCCTGTTAGATTTCTCTTGTAGATCAAAGGATCCTTTAAATAGGGAGGAGCTGATTCCCCTGAAAATAGCCTCTGCTCAGTACTCGCCTTTCATGTAAGCCCCAGCTTAGTGGTGAGATTTGGGCCACTGGGATATGGCACAAACATGCCCCTTGAAGCTTTTTGCTGTGGAAGGAAGCAGCCTTGGGATTGCTCTAACATACACTTGGGGTTCAAGAGGCCCCAGTGTGAGTAGCACAATATACTTGAATTAAAAGGGACTTAAACCCTCCTCACTGAAGTATTGCAAAAGTATAACTGATATTTGTATGTCATACAGGTCACATTTGTTGAGCTCTATGTGGAAGAAATTCTTATTTTTTAACCGCCCTGTTTATTCTCCCCTGTTTTTTTTTTCTTCAGGTGATTGACTTTGAGCATAGTTCATAACAAATACATTAGTAGCACTTTGGAAATTGGCTGCTATAAAATGTAAAAGCTCTCAAGCTTCTGCTTGTCAGCACAGGGGTTGGACCCTCACTAAACCTCTGTTGCATAAACAGACTGACATTGTTCATGAAAATGGAGCTTCCTAAAGGAATCGATTGTCCAAAGGAAGCAATTCTCTTCCTTTTCTTCCTTTTCTTGCTTTTTCATGTGGTAAAGTTGTTGGATTTGTATGTATTTCACACAAGCAGCTTCAGAGAGAATGTAGCAACCAACTGAAAAAAATGGAAAGTCAATATAATAGCATGTTTAGAGCTGGATCTGGTTCTGGAAAACCTTCATCTGTCAGGTCAAGACACTACATGATTCAAGGCTTGGAAGTTCGAGTTAGCAAACTTAGAGTGGGACACTGCACACATTTTTAACTGTGAGGTCAATTGTAGCATTAAGTTCTCTTGTGTTTGAGATCTCTGCTATTTCACAGTGCTTTCAAGTCGGGGTGCACATCTTACTGCAAATGCTGCTGTTGATGAGCCCTCAATTATTCCTGTAGTGGCAAATTGTTCCCTCTGTTGCAGCAGAGCAAGAGGCTGTTGGGATGTTGGATATTGTGGTCAGCAGTGGTCTCTGCACAGACATGCCGACTGCTGGGCACTGCAGCAGTTTGTTAATTTTTAAGGAAGATAAATGAAATGGCTTTTCTTGCTTTCATAGAAAGTGCCTTAAGCACAAAGGGCAGCAGGGAAGATGTGACCTCCATGAGGCTGCTTGATGGCAAACTTAATAAGTGGTTGATACGGGGGGAGAAATCTCAACCTAGCAGCTGCAGAGCAGGAGAGGGAGGAATGCAGGAGGACTGGAGAAATAAGAAATCCTAAGAAAATTTCATGCAGTGTCTCTGTGCCTTCATCCCTCTTCTGAAAGTTTTGTCTTTCCGGAAAATGTGAAATAAAATGCTGACTTTGAACAACCAATGGGGATGAGAACCAAGCAGGGCTAGGACAGGTTTTGCCAGAGCTTGTGGGGCAAGAATGAGTATGAATTGCATAGTGTGGGGTACAAGGATAGAAACAGGCCAGAGACTCAGGGTATATGAGTGGGCTGAAGTGGGTATCTATGTGGCCATGGCCTAATTCCTACAGTAAAGAAGGGAGCACAATGGCAAGCTCATGGAAGCTGGAAGTCAGGGTTAATTAAAGACAGGAGTCAACCCTGCTGTGTTGTTCATGGAGCGGGGGCTCTGAAAGGCTTAGAAAAGCAAGTCTAGTGGCTTGATGCCATCAGAGCCATCAAGGAAGAGGAACCTGTAGGGTTGCACAAGCATCAATCCAGGAGAATCATTTCTCCAGCATCCTCCAGGATGGATATCTCTGTACATATGTGGCACCAAAGTGTCATATAAGTATTACTGTGGTTCTGCCTTTATGGTCAGGCAGTAGCTTCTACTTTTATGCAAATCCATTGCTAATGAATGGAAGAACTGTAAATGTAAAGGTCAGAACATAAACAGAATAAATCTGAAACGTCAAGACAGCTCTACGAAACATTTTTTCCCAGTCTGCACACTGTAAAGCCAGTGTGTCATGGAAGATGGACACTTCTTTCTTGTCCCACTCATATAAAACAAGTATTTACATTTCTTACAAAAGAGGTGACCTATGATTTCGTTTTCTTAGGGAAGGAACACCAAATTGGATGACCACCTGTTATGATGACTTTTTGTTAACTGCTGAGACTAAGCATTTTATAAATGTTCATGAGGTTCTACACCTACAGATCTTTTCTTCCTTCCTCACTTTAACCTAATATTTCTAGAAGCATCTTCACAGACTCTGCTGGTTGTTGCTGTGAAATCTGTTGGCCTGTTAGGCACAGAAACATACAGGCAAGAAGTTGTTCACCTGTGACTGAGAATGGGCTCTTGTCATCCTCTCCTATTTTAATTCACAATGCTGAACTTGCTTGTGTCCCATCTGAGTCTTACATCCAGCTCTGCACCAGTTTCAGAGGTGACAGCAGTAGGGGTAAACCTTCCTGATGGAGTGGCTGCAGGGTGTTTCATTTGTGAGTGATGCCATATCAAGAATGCCATTGTCATTCGGGCAATTAAAAATGCATATATTGGAAGATTAGCCCAACAGTTAGGTCCAGTGAATATCTCCCAGATGATCTTTTCTCCCTGCAGCATGCAGATCCATTTCATGGATAGGTGTGTCTTTTTCTTCCACACCTCTTAAAGTTCTGATGCCAGGCATCTAATTACACCAAATTAAGGAACAGCTTTTGAGATCCTTCTTCAATATATAAGACAAAGAATTATATTAATGTGAAATCAGCAGGGCCCAGTGGATCAAACCTTGCTCTGAAGGGACATATGGCATATTCGCATCCTCAGTCCCTTTGCTGTTTAAAGTGCCACATATGCCAAATCAGCTGTTGCCTCAGTGTCTCCATCTGGAGGTAAACAGGAAGAATGAGGAAAGCACACACTACTTTGGACTGTTGTGGAGACTGATGTGTGTAACACAGGTAGTAACAGGTAGTCAAGACCTTGTATTTCCAATTTCTTAGCACCCTCATTCACATGTGTGTCAGTAAGTGGTCCGGGCAGGTGGACCCCAAGAGTCTCAAAGTCAAAAGGACCTGGCTGGTGTCCACTCACTGCCTTTTGTTTTATCCTGTGACACTTACTACTTGGGTCACATCTACTCCGAAAATTCTCTCAGGGTTTAAATTCTGACATCTGTTTGCCCACATCTCAGACAATGATGATTCAGGCTTCATATATACTCTTGTTCTTGTGATTTTTCATAATTGTACCTTGTTTGGGGTTACCTGATTTCTTGTGTAACCCCCTGAGGGATGATGTGCCTAGAAGGCACAAACAGACTTTGCAAAGGGAATTTTTAACTACATTTGCTTCATTGCTGCACAGTGCTTCCAAGTTAAAGATCTTTGCAAAACAACAAGTCCTTAGATGCAAATGCATTCATCTGATCTTGCCCCTTTTGCAGTCTGAAAGCATCCCTGTGTACCAAACCTAGCAATCAGGCCAGCCATCATCCAGCAAGTTCTTTTTGCATGTAGTTACTACCCTTCAGCCATCTCACAAATCCTCCTCCACATCCTGTCTCTCTCCTCTTTCACATATGCCTGAGCTGAACAGCTGGAGCTCATCCTTGCACCCAACTTTAGGGCAGAGAATTGATGGGTGGTTTCCTGGCTTGAGTCAGTAGATTTTATTCCATGAGCAAATGTGACTGTTCATTGCCTTTCTCCTTGTGTTTGTTCATAATGATAGTCATGATTTTAGAACCCTTTCTGGAGCTGATACTAACTTCAGATTAAGTTCATGGAGAAGCTGCATTGTCTCCACTGACTTCTAAACACAAATTACAAATTGGTAGACAAGTACCCATGCACAAATTCAGAAGGTAGAGAGGAGATTTAATTCTCAGTGCAAAATCATCCTGCTATGTCACACAGCATGCTCTGCACCAGGCCCCCACCACCTGACAGGGTCAGTACCAAAAAATTGTGTGTTCCTAACTAGGCAATTCAATTATATCACTAATACTAAGAAAGAAGGAATGTCCTGACTTGATGGCGTGAAAGCCAAGCAGTTTTACCGAGCTGTTTCAATGCTCCCTGTTGCTAGAGCACAGGAAAAAAGGAAAAAACCCAGCCAGAATCAGTGTGATCCTGTTTTGTCTATCAAGGGCCCCTGTGATCACAGAGCATATTTCTCACCCTGCTCAGCATTTTTTGCAGGAAGAGCTGACATAAGTTGGCAAGGACAGCAAGCAGTCCCTCCTTCTCACTCGTTTCCAACCAGTGTCAGGAGCAAATTCAAAGACTCTTTCATAAAGTGAACCAAGATAGGATCACAGCAAACCCCATGTGCTGTTTTGCATTCTTCCCTACAGTGTGAACTGCAGGCTGCTGTGTCAGACAAAGCAAAGCCCATCCCTCGTGGAAGCTGAACCTGTTGCTAAAGCAGATCTCTAAGGCTTCCTCCTTTCACTGATGTAACTATGCTTTTCCTTGGTTCTCCAGGGTGAAAAGAGAGCTGGTTGAGGACATAATCCTTGTGGGGCATAGTTAAATATTCACACTATGGTACCAAGGTTGAATTTGTGACTGGTGTCTAACACTTGGTGGATTTAGTGGAAGCAGAAAGCACTTGGTCCTTCTGGGAATGGGTTTATCACGTGGTGAGCTATCACACAAGGCGTAGTTAGCAGCGTGCATGATGCACGCGTGAGTGCCTGTCATTTAATGGATGACTGCACAAAAATGTTTCCTGTTATATTATATGGATATCCTCTATGCCTCCAGTCGAAAACTCCTTGGTACCTTTTCCTTTTTCCATTTTATACAATGTAAAGATGCCTGTTTCCATTATAATTTGCCTTATGCTGACACCTCTTACTGCCACATTAAATATGAAGCTTCCCAGAAAAGTGACAGCCCTTACTCAAGACCTCTTGCAATTCAAGGATAGGCAGAGAGAGAGATTAGACAAGGGGAATGGAGAAAGGGATTTTTTTGTTAGTTGAAGACAGTTAGGTTCAGCAGGACAAAAGGTATTGTATGATGAAGAGCAGGAGTTGCCCATCTAAGGGCCATTCCAGTTCCGTGTTTCTTTGTGGGCTCACTGTAATGAGCTGGCTGGAAATAAATGCACTGTTCTTAAAGGATGTAAATAAAGATGTGACTCAGTCTCAGTGTCTGGCCCATCTCAGCTCATGAACTTCCTGCATGTGGAAGCAGCTGGTGGACTTATCTTGAGGCCAAAAAGGGAACCCAGTACACTAGCAGGACTGAAAACAGAGGACTCCTGTTTGAGCAGGAATTCAACCCCACACTACCATGGCAGCACTCTGACTGGTGTGGTCATCCCTTTGTATTTCTGAGAGACTAAGAAAGGATGCAAAAACATGGTGCACATCTCACCCAGAGTGGAAGTGAAGGGTGAGCAGGACACTGATGATTCCTCAGCCTGGCCCCTGCATCACACTCACCAAAAGAAATCCTCGTCCAGATTTTAACATCAGATTTTGGTCAAGATTTTTAATATTTCTTATCACATCTTATTATTGAACCTCAAAAATAACCTTTCCCTTCTCCTCTGGAAGCTAGGTACTTCAGTGGTTTCACAGAACAGTGTTTCTTGGCTCTCTGTTTGGGGGAATTGTGGCAGTAACTGTTTTCAAGGTGAAAATGTTCATATGTGATCTCTGACAAGGAAAGGCTTTTCTTAAACTTACTCAGGAGTGGGAGAGTGGAGGTGAATGGATAGATGGACAAAATCACATTTAGAAGGGATCTGAACATTAAATGTTTGTTCAACAGAAGGAAGGAAAAAACCAATTTACAGCCTTGACATAGCTGAATGGAAGCTGCCCTCAGCCTTCAGCATTCACTGAAATTCTAGATGAAGCTTTCAACCATGTCTCCAGAATCCGTAGGCATCTTTCAAGAAAAAGGTAATGTAATTATGCAATAGACAACATCAGCTGTGGATTGATTTTGCTGTGGTACCAATTGAACTCCTTCAGGACTTGAGCTGTGCTCATCACAGCAGAAATCCCTCTGTAGCCAAGATGCCGATGGGGTGAGTACAAGGGGAACCTCACCACCCCGTGTGATCCTGGATGCTTTTGGGGAGCTACTCATTGGTCTGGGTAGCTCAAGTGGGCAACACGAGGAGGAGCCACACGTCTGGTAGTGGAGAGGTGTAGTATTAACACGGGGCCTTCTCTCCTATGGCAAGAGATGAGCCATGTGGCTCTGTGCAGGTATGAGTGAGTTTGTGTCTGTGGCACAGGTGCTCTTGAATATGGAACCGTGCAGAGGCTCATCTCTGCACAGAGGGCTACAGCCACCCAGGGCAGTCCCAGTCTGTGTGGGATGTGTTTATATTGCAGCAGCCTTCAGAAGCCACCGGTGCAGGCAGTGCCTCATGCTGGTACTTCACCAGTATGAGCTCCTGACACTTCGTATGAGATCTGCCAGTGAAGCGTTTCCCTCCACCCCTTTTCTACCCCCCACCCCCAACACTTCCCTGAGCTTGATTGGGGCTCCTCACTGCTTTGAGGCACTGGGGTCAGTAAAGTAGGGTAGGTTAGGGACCAGTAAGGGACCTCCTTGTCCCTCTGACTATCTGCCTGCTTGTCCACTTGCCATAGGACTGGGCAAGGAGCTGCTTGCCCATCTGCTTTGCCTTCTTGAGTGCTCTCTGACATATTTGCATCCACGAGAATCCTAATTTCTTTAGGACAGTTGCACCCTAGCACAGCAAGTCTGTCTACTTCGGGGTTGTCCATGCATGATGCAGCTTCCTTGAGGGACCTGAATACTGGAGTTAGCCGCAAATTTCCCCACCGAGAGGGTGCTGGACTGGCCCTGGGGAAGCGGGTTTAGGGCCAGCAGGTGTGAGGGAGGTCCAGCCCAGCATCGTGGAAATCGTGTCCCTGACTCTGCGTCTGCCCCTCGGGGTGTGTCATCCTGGGCATCCTTGTGCCCGGACCGAGCTGGGAGGCCGGGAGAGCCTCCGCTTGCCCCCACCTGTCGCGCCAGCCGTAGCACATCTGGGCGGCGCGCGGCGGCGCGGCCCCCCCCGGGCGGCACATCTGTCTCCATAGCGACGGGGCGCGGCGGGGGGG
>WEIV01010597.1:642643-704385 GCA_013390005.1 Calyptomena viridis | reverse complement strand
GGTACGGCTCGGTCGGCACCCCCGGCACCCCGAGCACCCCCGGCGTCCCCGGCACCCTGAGCATCCCCGTCAAGACGAGCACCCGCGGTATCCCGGGGCACCTGAAGCACCCATGCAGCCCGGAGAGGAATGGGTGCCCTGGACACCGCGAAATGGGATGGCCACCCAGGCAGGACACATATCCTGAGTACCCCTGGGGCCCCAAACTGGGACGAGATCCCTAGGTACTCATAGCACCCTGAGTACCCCGCGCCGCACAGGAATTCCGGACACCTTGGGACAGGCTGGGCTCCCTGGGCACCCCGGGGTCGGATGGCTCCGTGCCTGGCACCCATGCCCTCTCGCGGTGTGAGCACCCCTGCCCTGCTTCCAACACTGGCGCTTCTTCCCCAGCAATGCCCCGTGGGTGGCTGATTGGGGCACAGGTCTTTTTAGGAGCTGCCCCGGGAAGGGACAAGCTGGGGGAGTTGGACCGTGTGAGAGAGTCCCCAAGTGTTTATCAGTGAATGAAGGCTTTGCTTTGGTGTCTCTTCTGGGTGCTTCAGGAATGTGTGTGTGCGTGGGACTGTCACTCCTCTTTGGAGGAGGGCAAGCAGTATTTGGGGATCCTTGTTCATCTTATGTGGCTATTCTATTCCTCATAAGGATGTAATCTCTTTTCTGAAATCCTGGGGACCTGTTGGGATTAAATGGAATGGAGGTGACTTCTGTAATGTGAGCAGGAGAAACTGCCCAAGGTCTCCTCTATCCCTGCCCTTTTTTACCCCCTTTTGCTGAAAGCTGTGAGTGTGGTAACAGAAAGTAACCCATCGTTGATGGAAGGGATTTCCTTGGGCAGCAGTACACACCATGTGTGTCCAACACTGCCTGGGTACCTCTCCACTAAGTTCATTTTCACAGACATAAGCACTGCATGATGGGGGTAGAGGATGTCAGACATCTCTTCGTAAGCAGGGAATGAGGGAAGTTGCTGCTCTCACAGCCATTTCACATCATAACTTGTTGCAGAATTCCCATATGTGTTGCAGAATTTGCAGCCACCGGTGTGGAAAATAGGGATGTTGCTGTTCATCCCCATCTTTACTGATTTTTTTTTTTTTACTGGATATTTCTTTGCCATAGTCTAGGGGAGTGGAAATGGTTAATGATGAGCTAGGGAACTCGTTGTACTGAAGGATTTTCTGATACTCGCATTATTCTTCTCTTACACCTCTCTGCTCCCTTCCTCTGTATTTGGATGATTTGAAACAGTTGTGTGAACTGAGGGTGATTATATCATGGCTGTTTTAATGGCCATGCAGGGAGACATTAGGAATGCTCACAGCTCTGTCATGGACAAAGTCAGTAAGAAACTCAGCCCAGGCAATGACTGTGCTTAAAATTAGACTTGCAAGGAGGGGGATGCTGAACCCTAACCAGTGAACCATCATCCTCTGTCAATGCAAACATGAAGGCACATACAGTGCTGTAGTAGTTGGTATGCAATTGTAAACTGCCAGGGAGGATTTGTCTCTTTAAGAATCATGCTGTCAGATGGAAGTCTTTCTGGAGCAACCTTAAGCAGATAAGAATTTATAAACTGGAGCCAGAAGGGACACTGCCACTTAATCCATTATGAGTGGCTTATGTGAGATTTTGAAGATGCTCTGTATGAATCACCTGATTTTGGGTGGGGGTGGGAGTTGTGCGTTAATGGCACTCTGTTTCTTTATTTCTTCTCTCAATTTCCATTTTAACTAAATTTCTACCTGTATTGAGGCAACAAGCAGAAATGTTTTCAAGACTGTAATGTAGCAGAGCATTGAAATAATTTTTATTTGGAATAAAGACTGAACAAGGCATTGCCTTTGTTGTAAAAACCAAGCAACTTCCAGGGACAATATATGCCTTTTCTGTCTTTTTGGAAACCAGACTGCCTCAGGTCCTACATTTAAATGTGGAATAAACAAGTCTGATTGCATTTGACAGGTTTCTGTAAAATGGACTAGAGGCATAGCAGTGAAGGTATGAATGTCACACAGTCTTGTTACATATCTGCCATTTAACATTTTGTAAAGTACATTTTAGTTGAAGATCCCCAATTGTTCTTCCTTCAGTGTCTGGCTCGGTGTTAGGGATACTGAACTTTGATAAGTTGGCCACCATCTAGTACTTTCTTTTGTGACAACCTCTTCCTGACTTGGAGCTGAGGGATGATATGGGCTCATTCTTGCTAAAGAAGAAGCTGTGATTGCATTGTTTCCCAAGGTGGTCTGGGGACTTTGAATTCAGCCCCTGAATTTTAAAAGTTCATCTTTGCCATATAAGAAGTGTGACCTCTGTACATGGTAGAGCTATTGCCCACACATGCTAAAAATTTTTATGCCTTTCTGTTAGTCCCACTAAAAATGGTCACTTTTACATAAATCTTCTGAAGACCATGTGATACTTTTGTTGGTGTTAAAGGTGTAACACAGAAATCTCATGAAAGATGACATGGCTGGCAGAATACTTGCTTTGGTTTTGATAGTCATGCATAAGGAGGAAAGCTCCCAACTTGATTCTCAGACTTCAGCTGCAGTTTTATAACCAGGTAACTGAAATAGATGGGTCTTTACTGAAGGTTACCCTAGGCTGATTGATGATTTTAGAGTTGGGTTTTGAGTAGGACAGTACTTTAAAATCTGTTATGTCCAGCCCTTCATGAAAGAATGTCACATTGCTGTTCACTAGAAACCACTAGATGTGAGCACTTTGGAATTACTTATTCCAAAGCAGTATGTTATGTCTGGATTGTGGAAACAGAAGTCCTCCAGGACCACAGCTGATCAGATGTCGTGGTCCTGATGGAGCTGTTAAACTTGAAGTCCTGGGCAGTGTTTGGAAGGAGGTTGTCATTTGGTGATATCATGATGGGGAGGTTGAGGTGAGATTATTTTCAGCATTTCTGTGAGTATTTTCCTTCCCATAACCCAGACATGGCTGTTTGTCAGGGGTGACGAAAGGTGATCCTTTGTATACTTTCCTAATGCAGAGCAAAAGATTATGATTATCTGGTAACAATCTCCTTAATGATGCAGCCAGATAAACTCCAGGAAATTTTTGCTGTCCACCCTCTCTGAAATACAGTTTGTAATAACTATCAAACAAGGTGTGTATGGCTGCTTGGAGTGGAACCAAGTGGGAAAACTCCAGCAGTATCTCTTGGATTCTGAGATGAAAAAGATTAGCCTTCATACCAGTGGCTCTGTGTACCTTTTATTTACTTCTGTCAGGGAAGTCTGGCTTGAACTGTTCCATCCAAGGAGACTTCTGTTATTTCTCAAGACATACATCCCCAGTTCAACCCATCTCCATGCCCCAAGGTTCTTCCAAGATGGTCTATTCAATCTCTTCTCTTAACTCTCTTGTCTAATCCTGGTGTAGCTCAGTAAATTTCTCCCCTTTCTTAGTGCTACATCTTCCCAATCTGTCTGTTGCATTCCTTTCTTAGGTGCTGCCCCATCTTGCTGGATGTGTTTAGCCCTTCCTACTGTGATGTGTGGGCTGTGTATCCTGTTAGGGCTGTTGTATAGTTCCCAGATTTGCTGGTCCAGGATGCTAGAAATACATTTTTTGCTAGCCCTTGGGTCAGAAGTGATCTGTGTGCCATCTCCTGTGCTCCATGGACAAATGGCTTTTTATCCTCACTTGTCTCCATGTCCTCAGCTTCAAGAAGGCTTAACCATTGCTGTAGACAGCAGATCAATATTACATTGTAAAAGCTAAGAAGTATTACTGTCTCCTCTCTTAAATCCTCTCCTCCAGCACCCTACTCAGGCTTGATGCTCTTTCCTGAGCCCCCTCTATCCTTGGAAGGTAGATTTCCATGGTGAGTAACAGCAAGCAGGATTTCTTCCTGTTGATTTTCTCACAGGTTGATGTACCTTATGATATTTATGGAACAGAATGCATACGCAATATTACAGAAACAGCTTGAGCTGTCAGGGATTCTCTTTTCAGCAGTGGGTGATTACTCATGGGTTATTCTTTTTTATTTGTATTACAGTGGCATCTGGAGGCTCCCATCAAGATGTGAGTCATGTTATGTTGGGTGCTTCTATGGTTGCCTGTACTTACTGCTCATTCATACAGATAGCTTTTACTCGTGTCTAGGTGATCTCTGTGGGATGATTTGAGATTTTTGTCTTCAGAGAATCACACGAAGCAGACTGATACCTTGGCAGGACAGTTCTTAGTCCATTCTTTTGCTAGGAAACCTGAAGTCAGAGTCAGCATTTGATTTGATGAAGAGTGTTGCCACCTTTCTGGCTGCAAGCTTGTTGTGCAGCACTTCACCAAGAAGGCAGAGGCTTTCCTGCTTTCCCTGGCCCCCAGAAGGTCCTAGTCATGTTTATACAGTCTTTGCCTGCATTTTTGCAGTTGCTTTTCCAAACATTGTATCCCACTAACACATAAATATGTCGGACTTTTTTCTCCTTTCGCTGATGTTTTATGAGCTTCTGAAATACATGCAGAAGATAGTAATCTTGCTGCTGTAGGCATTTCAGTAATTGTATATTGTTGAAAGACTGTCCTGCTGCCAGGTCCATTTTGTGCACTCACTAGATAAAATTAAGCGGGGAGTACAAGGCCAGCAACTGGCAGTCATGGGACTTGGAAGTTGGGGTGCAAGCAGTGCACCAGGGGGATACCAAGAGTGATGATGTGACATAACCTCAGCTTGCATTGCATTGATTCTTCTTTGAAGTACTATTTCATTTTCTTCCAGCCTTACGGAATCAGAAGTTTCATCATTCAAGGCTTTGAATGATGCCTCCTGCTTTCTGCCCTTCTGCTTTCATTCTGTCCTGGGTCATGCTTGTTTCCTCTGACGTGTCAGTGTGTCTGTGTTGTAGGTATAAAGTTTTTCCTGCCTGAGGTTCTCAGGTTTATATGATCTCCTCCCAAGCACTAGATTTTTTTCCACGAGCTACTGAACTTTGATTTATTGCATTTAAACTGCCTAAAATTGCTCAGTGTTCCAAACACAACAATTTATGGATTGTGTTTTTCTGTTCCCATTGTCCTTTTTGTAAGGTGCTGAAGCCTGTTGGTGAAGATACTTGACAGAAATTTCCAAGGAAATCATGTAGTGTCTTGCCTATGGGTGATTTTCTGTATTTTTCAAGGGTAAGAAAGCCTACTCTTGAAAGCCAACAAAACCAAAAACATCAGTGGGGTGATTGAACTGAAAACACTAGTGCCAGGCTCAGCAGCAGTTGAAAAATGCAAATTAAATACTGGAAATTTTAAGGGAAGCCAAACGGAAGAAGATAGAGGCCATTATTAGACTGTTGTGTAAATCTGAATCTGTAGTTCTGGTTCATCCCCTTCCAAAACCTTAAGAAAGATACAGAAGAAGTTGAAAAGGTTCAGAGGAGGGCAATAGGGACAGTCATAAGTCTGGATTAATTTTATGTAAGGAATGATTGAATAAAATAGGACTCTCGTCTCTGGAAAAAGAGACAACCAAGATGGGAAACCTCTGGCATGTGAAGAAGGGGCAGAGCTCCACTCTTCACTATCTCTTCCAGTACAAGAATTAGGAGGACATCAAACGAAATCTGATTCTCGCTCCTTTGGAACAAAAGGAGGCTGTAGCCATCTGCAGTACTTAGTTGCTCAGTAGAGCTCATTAATAGTGGATGTTATGGATGCTAAAATGGGTCCAATTTTATGGAAGGTTGGAAGAGATCATGAAAGAGGAATCCTTTGAAGTTTGCAACATACAAAGGCCACACACTTGCCCTGCTCATATCGACTTCCCAAGGGCATCTTCCTAAGGCTACCTGTGTTTAGCTGATAAGGATAGTGCTGAAACCAGAACTTCTTCACAACAATGAAAGCTGGAGCTGGGTAGTTCAGACATTGCAGTGGTAAATAGAAGGATAGAGCCTGTTCTGGTGTTGGCTGGTCTCTAGCTTGATCTGTCCTCTTCATCACAAGCATCCCTCCCTGCCTGGTTGTTTACAGAGTGGTTCATTGCCACGTCATCCTCAAAGTCATGCACAGGCTTTATTTGAGAGACAGAAGAGATTGTGACAAGGTCCCTGTACAAGCTTTCTTGGATGAGACTGTCTCCTGCACACTGTGATTTTGACAAATACAGTTGCTTATGCATTTGTGGGCTCTTTTGGAGTAAGAGAAAGCAGGTTCTCTTTGCTTACATTGACCTCCCAATGACAGAAGCCTAAGTACCCCCCACTTGATTGTGTTTCCTAGATTGTTGAAATAGCAGCTTTTGCGGATACTCCCATATCTGGGAAGACATCTAGTACAGAGACCTGGAAGATTTCAGATTTGGCAGCTGTTCTTACCTACTGCTGCTAGGATAATTGTGGGAACCAGCTACTTCTGCACTGCTGAAATTGTTGCCCATGGCAAGTACATAAGTACATGTTGTTTTACTTTCGGTGCGTACTGTCACAGTGGCCACTTATTTCAAGCTGGGGGTCCACACATGCTCCGACTTGGTCTGCCTTGAAATTTTAGGACATCTGAGTAATCCAGTTCTGAGCTGTCTCCAGGAGTGGGATCCACAACACCCATGTTTCAGGATTGTCTCCATCTAGAAATGGTTGATCTAAGATTAACCTTAATCACAGCACCAGGCAGGTGCTCAGTGCTGTGCTGCAAACTGCCAAATCCCAAAGTAGTTTCTCACTTTAATCACAGCATTGTGCAGGTGCTCAGTTCTGTGACATAAATACCAAGATAGTTTTGGGGATGAGAGCTGAATTTTAACTAAAATTTAGGGTCTGGCAATGGTTAAAGTTTCTGCTGAGTGGGGCATGTATACATGAACCTGAACTAGCTTTTAACCTGGCTAACTAGGGCACTGCTAGCTGAGTAGCTGGGGAGGAGGGCAGACACTTGGATACTTGCCTGTACTGAGGTCTCGGTTGAGGAACTGTGGTTAAAATTCTGGTTGGGTAGGTTTTCATCTCCATTTGTTCTTGTGGATCCTGAGCTGATAAAAGTGTGTTGAACAGAAGATACTAGTTCATGTTTACACTACTGTTTTTTTGGCCTTTCAATTACAGGATTAAAATAGGATTGTGTTTTAAAATTATAGGGTGAAGGATGCCATGGTGGTGTTATGTTTATACAATCCTCCATTCGTCTGCCTCAGTTCAACTCTTTGCTGAACCATAGGGAAGGATTGTCAGCGCTCAGAAAACTGTAGGGCTATTTTATGCAAAATTCTGAGAAGTAAATGTTCGTAGTTCATTGCCAGCATCAGTGATGAAATGCCATGGTGAGTTTTTTAGTTTCAAAAAAACCTACTTAATGTAAACTTTTTTTTAAAAAAAAGTAATAACATTTTAGTAAAAATAAATTCAAAAGTACTGGCATTGCTTGTGGAGTTTCCCTCCTGTGTTGTTTCTTTGTATTCAGTATTTGAGCTTCACACTGGTAACACTGATGCTTCCAGATGTTCCTGCACGTGCATGGGTGTATGAAGGGCTTCCCTATTAACTTGATGTCATATTTTTTATGGTATGACCAGAACACTTCCTATGTGTTAGGATGCACCAGAACTTGAGAAGATCGATTCAGCAAAGCAGTGACAGGGGAGCTCTGTAACTACCCAGTGCTGTTGTCAGTAACTGGCCAGTGGGTTTGCAAAGAGGGAGCCTGGCTTCTGTTGAGACAAGGGACCATGGGATGCTGAGCAGAGCTGGAAATCTGGGATCCTTTGTCCCAGTGGAATTAATCAGGGACACTCCTCTACTGTTGATTTTCTTACTTGGGAAGCTGAATAGGAGTATGAAAGTCTTTGCCAGCAGCCCCTGTTTGGACATCCCTCTGGCTTCACCCTACTTGAAAACTGTGGTTCACACCCTGGCCCAGTCAGAATAAATGTAATCGTGTCGTGCTTGATTCATTCTAATTTACATTGACTGCCCATATATGAACATATGATTTTAAACCCCCACTGATCATCTTTTATCCTCTGTTAGGCATAAGCTCTGCTTGATTTCCCTTTAACTGCTACTTGGATGGAGATGTGACTGTGTTTCGTGCTCTGCTGCTCATCAACACCATCTAATGTAAAGCTTAGTGTTGGATCTTAACTTACTACTGGACAGGCTTTGGCCAGATAAGCCAAGCAAACATAGATACAGAGCTTAATTACCATCTGGATTCCATATCTTCATCAGAAGGTTAGTTCAAATCTCCTCCTTAAGTGATACCTCTTTAATATAACATTTAATTTACTGGTATTACTCATGATTTCTTTGATTTAGGCAGCTGGTGCCATTGTGTTTCTAAATATCTACCTATCTTGCAAAATCATTTTTGTCCATGATGAATGCCTATTTTTTATACTTAACAAGTATTTACTAGGCAGGAAGGAAAGAGATGGTTTCCCATGGAAATATTGAGTCACTGTAGAAGATGGGACACAAATAACTGTAAATGTTGCAAACAGAATCCGTGTATTATGTGAGCGAGTCACTTCAATAGATGTGATAGAAAATGGAAAAGAGAAAATGTTCCTCACTGATTGATTATGTTCATCAAATACGGAAAGAGGAAAAGTATTTGAAATTTACTTTCTTATTAAAAAATGTGGTGAAAACATAATGAGAAACCTGTGTGACCTCTGATGCTAGTACTGGATTTGTATATTCCTAATCCCATCTCTGTATATCATTTAGTGTACCTGTTTTAGTGGTATGACTCCTCAACCATCACATCCTTAACAGGCATGAAATAAAATAAAGATGCAAAAAAGTTCTCCAAAATTAAAACCACAAATACCTTTTGTTTTTAAAGGTTTAGAGTTGAGATGCCAAGTGATAAGTACTGACAGCTGGGAGCTTTGCTCCTCTGCTTGAAATCTGCCGTGCATTAGTTGTGGAAGAAAGTTCTCACCATCTGCTGAGTGCCTCATGGCCTGTGACATCATTTGGTGCTTGGTGCATTTCCTTTGGACAGTTGTTCTCAGACCCTACTGGTGTGTACTGGAGGGCTTAGCAGAGAAGTTATGAGGTAGCTTAAGTTTTCGACCAGAGAAGTTGTGCAGGTGGGACATGTAGCAGTGAATGAAGTGAGCTCTGATTGCTCTTGCCCACACAAAACGTGTTTGGTGGCTGAGCAGATACTCTCAGTTGTCAGTTCAACATGAACCCCAGGAGGAGAAATTACCAAGTGATGGATGGGAACAGTGACTGAGGGTAAACTCCCAATTTGGAAATGTTAATGCTACATCTATTATTAATAAAGCTAAAAGAAAAGAGGCTTTGCTGCAAATGAAGCTGTGACACAGGAAAGCGCCAGGCAAAATTAAAATTTTATACTTGCCATGGTCTTACAATAAAGGTTTTGTGATACACATCCAGCAATGGCGCTATAAATAGTCTTGTTATCTAATCTTCCAACTCAGAGTATGACAGAAGACTACAAGTAAGAAAACAGTTCAGTGTAGCTTTTAGCTGTTTTCCCACTGCTTCCCCTTGCTTCTGCTGGAGCATTATTGCTGTGTCCCTTGTAATTCATATGGAGACAACATTATTCAGAAGTACAGAATGTCACTAGGAGGGGGAGAGTTCAGAGAAAACCCAGAAGATTTATGACATAGTTTAGATAAGGCCATGGAGGAACTGAGATGAGGGAAGTAATGACAATTTGCAGTCCAGCGGCATTTTTTAGGGTGTGCTGAGAACTTCTTCATGCCAACTCCACTGGGTCAGATACAGAGCAGGGCATGTTTTAATAAGGTATTCTACACACTTGATTGCAGAGGGAAGCCTTTGCTAATAAATAATCCAGACACACTGAGTTCTGTCCAAATGGGTCTAGGACCTGATCCAAAACCAACAGAAAGTCCTTAGAAAATTTCACAGAGGCACAGCTAGCACAGAGAACCTATTTTTCTTTTTGATCTTGTTTGCCATGGGAGAAGGAGGAGCTGGCTGGTGTCAAGGTTGAAAACTCTTCTCCTTCTCTTTCTCTGCCTTGCCGGTAATGCAAATCTTCATTTTTGACCCTTCCTTGGAGACCCCTCTGGCCTGTTTCACATGGGGCACCTGAAGTCAGTGAGGGGGACTGGGTCCTGGGAAAGTTCCCTTTGAGCAGGGGCAGCTGAAAAGGACCTTCTGCAGCCTTTGTACATGGACACAACCCTTTCCCACAGAGAACTGTAGATAGCTTTCTGAACTATCATGGTGTTTTCTTGTGTGGCCATGGGAGGAGGCATGAGGGAGCATGGCTGTTGTAGATTTGAAGCCCCCTGGGACTTGAACCATCCTCTTTTTGCTATATGAGGGGAGTTAGGAAGACTTTGAGTGTCTGTTCAGACTCCAGCACGGCTCACTTGCTGCAAGGTGTCTTCCCTACTGTGTGGCTTGAAGGAAGCTCTCCACCAGCACCATGTTGGCACATGTCCAGGCACCTCAGTGGAGCATGGTGGTGGGCACACGTGTGTTCCCCAGCCATGGTCAACTGCAGGAATCTTCTATCACACCTTCTCGTGGGGAAGCTAAAGCAGTGACAGAACCTGAGGAACTGAACCCTACCGCAATTGTTGCAAGGAAGCAGGAAAGTTTATGCTATCCCCTTGTCCTAAAATGGGCTGGTGTATAGGGAGGTAAAATGATTTATTTATATTTTGAATCACATTTCAGCAGGAGAAAGACTCAATTCATCTGTTGAACACCTTAGTCCTACATCTATCACTTCTCATAGAGCTCATGTGATTGAGATTTGGGATCCAGTTTTGCCTTCTATGGAAGTGCTAGGACTTGAGGTCTTTATCTGTATTCCCAATCCATTGACCCAGTTGAGCAGGGATTCATTTCCATCTGCCCACGTCACTCCTTCCCTGCCCAGCAAAGCATCAGGAGCATCCAACTGAGAGGAGGAGATGGAGTGAGTTCAGCTACCACTGACTCACTTGGGCTCTTCTCTTGCAGTTCTCTGAAGGGCATCCTTAAATATTTTTGAAAGCACAAGAGCCAAAGGACATAGCTGACTGGCTGACCTGGAGCCCAATACTGCAACCAGTCTAGATTCTGGTATTTCAGCTTAAATTGCATAAGCAATTAGAAGTGCTGGCAGGTGAAATGCTTTCTGGACATGGGCTTTCTCATGCTGTAGCCAGTTTGGCAGGAAGGAGAGCTACCTTCTTGTGATGAGATTCTGTAGGCAGATCAAATTTGCTGTTGGAACAGAGGTTTTATATATAGTAGAATGCTCCCAGGTGTGCCTTTTAGTAGTGCTTCTGGGCTAAAGCAAGGATTTATTAATAAGAGGCATCCAAACCATATTATGCACTGCAGCAAAGCTGGAACAGGGTGCTTTTGCTCTAATTCAGGGAGCTGATTGAATTCTGTGACAGATGCCAAGTATTTATGTCCTTGCCTGAGTTTATCTGTTAAATTTGAAAGTGTTAAAAGCAGGAGTTATTTTTGGAATAAATATTAAATAGTGATGGAGTTTTCCATCTGGTTATTGGTAGGATGGCATTTTATTGTTATGTGTTGTTGACCAAAATGTGCTGCTCAGACCAGGCCAGACCAGAAAACTGTGGGAGTAATACATTGCTATAGATTTGCATCAGAATACCTAAGTTCAGAGAGGCCAATGTCTTTTCTTGTGATATTGCTTGGTATTATGAAGAATCCAGTTAAATTATATTTATTGTACATGTACGATAAATAGAAGATATTGTCACGAAATTGTAATAGTTGCTGTAAAGTTCCTGACAGTTGTCCGTATTTCTATATTATCGTGTGTGTCTGGGGAAGCTCCGAACTCTAGAGAAGTTGTTAATTGCCTTGGAAACCATTGCCACCACACCTCTTGGCTGTTTTGCTAACTCTCCCTCCTGTCAATAGTCTTTTGAGCTCTATGTTTAATTTATTCTGTAACATCATCTAAAATAGCTCCTGGCCTCTGTTTTTGTTTATAGCTAGTTATTGATAGTTTTAATTTATTTCAGTTTTATTATTACCTCCTTAATGAGTATTTTGCCCTATTATTTAGGGTAAAATCAGTAATTTTTATTATTTAGCCTTTAATCTTTCCATGGGCCATCTTGAAGCCCTTGAATGGTGACTCTGTACAGCTAAACCAAGACTCAGGGTGAGGATGAACAGCTGACCCATAAACTCCAGGCAAGTTGTCGCATTTCCAGTGCCTCTGAGCCATCTTGTGCCTCAAAAATTAATGCCACTTACAAATTGCCTTCTGCTGTGGTCCATCAAATGCTAAGATGCTGTAATTATTTATGACAGTTAAAATCTTCTGATGTATTCAAACAAAAGCCAAACATATAAGGAAGACGTGTCCTGTGGAGGAAGGTTGCAGTATGAAAGATGGCTTATTTTGTCTGCAGGTCACATTGATGGGCAAGCTACAAATACATATAAGACATGGAGACCTAGCTGGGCTAGATTTAAGGGGAAACTCCATATCTGCTGTCATTGGACTATTTTCAGGTGTTTGGATGAGTGAATGACCCAAATATAGTTTAAGCCTGTGACTATTCCATTTTAATAGCAATACAAATACAGTAGGTGAAGGCTAAGACTGCTGCATCTAATTTAGCAGTGTTGCTTTAGCAACATCATGCAGGATGCAAATAGTCTCCTTGGTAACACTTCCTAAGTGTCATTAGATAAGCGATGGTTATAAACACAGAAGCAGATCAGAATGAGACATGCTCTTGTGCTGTGCCTTTTTATAGCCCCAGACATCACGATCAGCAGGATGGCAAGAGGAGAGAGGAAAGCTGTTTTGAGGATCATAGTGCTTGTGAGTGTTTTATATGTTGTGCTTTGGAAAACCACACAAGGGTGATGAGGTTTTCTGACTTGGTTTAAATAAGGTTTTAAATAAAGGTTGTCCCTGCCCTGCCCAGTTGTCACAGACATACATTAAATGTCGTCCTGCCTCTCCAGCAGATGCAGGTTGCAGATGTTAACATTTCTGCCCTCTACTGTAATGGTGCACTCGTATCTTGGTGAATTTTGAATCTACAGGTTGGGAAGGGGAGAGGAAAGGAGACTCCAGAACTCAATGTGACTGGGACCCTCCCATGTTCACCCTTGAAAGAATGTGGAGGTCGAAGTGGTGGTGAAGGATCTGCCTCTGGGCTATAATTAAGTACAGGACCTGCTCCCCTTCTGTGAATTTCCTCTGTCCCACTATCATTGTTAGTGGATTACCTCTCCAGAACTAGATTTGGGGTTCTCTCTTGTATTCTGAAGACCATTTCCTAAGGATCAGCAACAGAGTAAAGATGGAGGTGAGAATGAGGTTAGTTAGTGCTCAGAAACAGGGCAGCTGTTTCTGCTGTTAGCAGTGGTATATAGAAAAGAGTTATGAATTGAGGCAAAATCACACTGGTCGATGCCTGAGGAACTCATCCAAGGAATCTGAATGCCTGATGATGTCAACTGGAGCACTTGAAAGACAGTGGAAAGAGCCAAGTCCACAAAGAGCATCAAAATAGGCTTATTCTGGTTTGGGATGAAAGTCTGAAAGAGCAGATGGTTTTATTTGGTTATGAGCTTGACCCTGTGTAGGTAGATAAAGACAAACAATGGGTGGACTTTGACATTTTTTGGAAATCCTTTGAATGAAAGACCAGACCCTTTCAGCAGAACATGTCCTGATTAGTGACCTTCAGGTCCACACACAAAACCAGTGACTGGAAACTGGCCAGTCCAAGGATCCCCTTTTCATTTCAGTGTGTAGCACCTTGAAATTTAGATACATGGGAAAAGACTGACTGCATTTTTTTTCTATTTTAATGGAAAAAGGAATTCAAATGTCAGTGGTCTCTTTTAACAAAGAAAACTTAGAACAAGAAAAAACAAAACAACCAACCCTCACAGCCTTTTTTGCTCCCTAATCCTCTTGGAATTTATCCATCTTTGTATTGCTCATATCTTGTGGTCTCTGTTGTAAATGTCAGTGCTAATTAATGAGACCTTGGCCTTCCGTGTAGTTGATTAACAACCTGTTTGTTTGTGAGATAGGTGGCCTTCCCTCTCCCCTTCCCAGGGGATGGCACTGGGGCTGTTAGCCTTGTGCATGACAAGCTGGAAGAGAAAAAGTCTGGAATGCTTCTCCAACTCTGTAGTGTCAAAAGCATGCAGGTGAAACATTCTTGAGCTGGGTGAGAAAAGTGTTTCCTAATCAGTTTAGAGATTAAAATGGAATGTCTGGGATACCCTTATTAAATTATCCCCATCCCATCTCATCCCTGTGCTGGGATCCAGAGATCCCACTGGAAGGTACTGGTGAGTTTTCTGCTTTCAGAAGGAGACATTGGAGCCACAGGATGCTATTCGACCCCTAAGGCAAAGTGTTGCTGCTTACCCTTTGCAGCACAATAACCTTCATGCTGTGGATATTGGGAATGATTTGAAGGCAAGATTTGGCTCTGCATCTGCAATAGAGGGTCTGAGTAGCTGTTCCTTACCACCATGGCCCATGGCTTAGTAAGACATGAGAATTTAGACAAATGACTCTGCTAAATGATAGCTCAGCCTTCAACCTGCCCTTCCTTCTGCTGTATGCAGAATAGAGGATTTCTCCTTGGGACAACCAAATTGCTGTGTATTTCCCCCATGTCATTTGGATTCTGAGTCCTTAAACATTTGTAGGCATCATTTTTTTAAACTAGCTTGGGATAGGAAAATTATTCCTGCTGCCAAGTGATGGGGTGTAGCTCGGCTTCCTGGAGAGAGTCAAAGAGCAGGAGAGCCCAGGGCACTTGCACGAAAGTCTCATCCCAGATATCATCTCTGCATGATGCCAGTTCTTTGCTTGTTCAGCAGAAAGAGCAATGCTTTTGTATTCCCTGCTGTTTCCTGCAGCACCTGGGGTTTCCTTGGAGATCTCCCATTTGCACATGGAGCCTGCCTCACTTCTTGAAGCTGATGAGAGCACAGGGCCCCACAGTGAGGCTGTAAGCCAGAAATCCTGCAGTCTCACCTCATGCACCTGAGACTGGAGAGCTCATGCCGTTGTTACATATTCCCTTAAATCAGTGTTTCAACACAAGCAAGGCAGCTCTGGCTTTTCTGAGATGTGTTATTTTTTTGTTCATAGTGGGAATCAGGAGTTCCACACCCAGTTGCAGCTTCCTAATGCACAAAGAAATCCCTTTTCTCTCTTGATCAGTTGGTGCTGTGGTTTTGCCATGAAGCTTTGGAGACAGGTAGGAGAGGAGTGTGGGATCACTCTGTGGTTCTGAGGAGGGCTGTTCAGTCCTATCTGGAGCACTGACAGACATTGCTTCCCAGCTCCTAACTCACACTGCTCCTGTCCCCTATGCACTGTCTGCCCTGTATCTGCCAGCCAGGCTTCCCCAGGCAGCAACACAGGGCCAGACACTGTTCCTCGCCCACTCCTGGCAATGGGGGTGGTCTGTAGATAAGGACTGATGTGTGTCCCCACAATAGGAGGGCATCCCAGCTCCCAATCCAGCAAATAAGACTCCTCTCTATAACCTGCCTGTCCTGATCTCTGCTTCTCACTTTGCTGCCTGTTTGTGTGAAAATGCTTCTCTTTGCTTTTTTTTCACAAAAAACTAGAACAAGTAGCAGACAAAAATCCTTCCCAGGTAGTTGTTGCAGCCATAGGGCAACTCTCTCTTTGACACAGAAGTCCCTCATTCAGTATTCACCTCTGATGACAGATGACTTTTGGCTGCTCTCTTCTTGCTGAGATAAGGGTGCTCTCTATCGCTCTCCAGGCACTTCCTCTGCAGCTGGGAGCTGCTTTCACACAGTACAGTGACCTGCTCTCTCTTGGACTGTCACCCTCGGTTATTTTTATATTTTTAGTGGCCTTCCTTGTGCAATAACCTGAACTATCTTCTTTTTTTTGTTTGGGTTTTTTTTTGATAAGCATCTTCTTAGCTGAATATTAATGCGTATAATTAAGATAGTATTTGGCTCTTGAATCACACTGTTCATCCTGAAATTGTCTTAATTACACAGCTGCTCCTCTAGAACGAAGCTCTCTTTGTTTCAAAGCTTAAATATGGAAAAAGGGGCAAAATTTCTTCCTCCAACAAGAAAATCTCCATTTCAGATTTCTAACTATGTTGGAAATTAGCGGCTTTTCTATTTTAAGGATGTGGAGAAATCAAGTACTGCTGCCTTTTGTTTGAATCCTGTACACAGCCATAACCCCCACTGATTTACTTTGTGGGGGGGTTTTTTCTGCATTATTGAAGATGGAAAGCTTGAGACTCTTGCATTCCTTGGATTGGCTCACATGCAATTGCTCTGGATTTCCACACTTTCTGACATCTTGAAACTCAGGCATCCCTAACAGCCGGATGAAATCTGTCAGATAAGGCACCTGCTTTTCACCAGCTTCCAGTTTGTGAATCATAAACCTAGCTTTTAAAACCACCTTAACCTCAGTGTTACAGTAACATGGCAAAAAAAATGCTTCAGACGAGTCTGCCGAATTACTTCAGCCTTCTGCAAGGCAGTTGAGAAGTTATGTTCAATTTCGCTGTCAATTCTGCTTTAAACATTGCTGCTGTAAACTATCAGCCCCTTCTGTGAGTACATTTGTGTTTGGAATGATGCAGTAAATCAGATTATAGCTGCCCTTTATTACTTTTGATGCACAAGATTTCAGCAGTGGAGGTTTGATTCAGAGGAAATGAATGAGGATAGTTAAAGTCAAATATAAATAGAGCTCATTAAAAAACAAACAGACCAGCCTCTGTTTCATTATGCGACTCTTAACTGTAGCAAGGAGAATAGAAGTAGCTCTCATTAAAGTCTCCTGGCAGCCTCCTTCTCTTCTTCCTCTGAACACACACTCATGAACTCTTAGGAGTTCCTGGGGACATGAACCCAGTCTTTACCTTGGAATGGGACAGAAAGGGAGAAAGCAAAAAAATGAAGCCTGTGTGCATGTGGACACAATAAAATGAGCATAGTCTTGCCAGCACATCTGCATCCCATCCGAACTCCTACTTGCATCTGTGCAGGGTACCACCACTCACCTGCACCTAAGACCCTGCTCCTACACTCTCAGCAGCACCCTGTCCTCACCTGGCTGGGCTGAGCCAGAGAAGCCCTCTGATTTCCACTCCTCTGCCCGTGCCTCTGTTGGGGTTTATTTGTGCGTGCCAGTGCTGGTGTGGAGCCAGCTCCACCTTTCCCCCCACACCCTGCTGCCACTGGCTGGTACACGGGATCACTCAGTGTGGTGGGGTCAGGATCAATCCCTGGCTGTCAGGGGAGAGCAGCCCTGCTGTGCCCCCCTGACCACCACAGCAAAGCCCAGTATTGCCTGTAAAATGGGAATGAGCTCCTGATTGCTGAGCACAGTCTGTGGGGAGGCTCTGCCATTCCTTTGGCACAGATGCAAGGAGAGCTCAGAGTCTGACTTACATGCTCACTGTCCCTGTGTAGGTGGGTTTCTTCATTTCTGGTGGGTTTTTACGTCCATATGTTTTGGGGGCAGAGAGAAAGTAAAAAAGCTGTGATATAGTCAGAGCATGGAATAAATCCAGCTATGGTAACAAAATACAGTGTACAACAGCCTATGCTGAAGAAGGAAAGGTTGCAGAAAGGTACCCACTGCTTCCAATTCAGTAATGTGCCATCAAGCATTACCTTCCATGAGGCTTCACCTGTTGCCTTAATGAATAGGACATGCTTACCCTCATGATCCTGAGTGTGAAGGTGCAGTGAATGGGAAAATAGTCCTGGAAAGGCTATTGGACAGTGTTTGAAAGGAAGACCTGTAAGTCTAGAAAAGGCAGCTACTTTTAAAGCAGAGTTAAACCATATTTTCTTTCAAAAAAGAGCGTATTAAAGACTGTGAGTCTCATTAATGCTCATTCAATAGCAAAAGTGGGAGATGAATATTCTTCTTAAGGGAATAAAACTGCAATATCTCTTGAGCAAATCTATTCCCACATGAACGAGCGAGCTCAAAAGCAAATAGCAGCTTTATACTATTTAGAATTGTACTCCTGGATCACATGTGGAGCCTGCAAGGGTCCTGGCAGTATTCAGTATATGAACTTTTTTCATAGTTTCCCTGTTACAAGCACCAGTTGAATCCCGTTGTTATCATCAGTTCAATCCCAGCATTACTAGCACTGGGACAATGAGGTCATGGAGTCCTTGGTATTTTAAAGGAATGCTACTCCTGCTCCCTGCAAGCTTGACCGGTGTGATGCCTGAGTGCCCGCCACAAGGGCTCCCACTGTTCCAACTTTATGTGGAAAACCATTCCAAATTTTTAATTAATTTTAATTCATCATCACAGAGCAATTTGGTGTGTGCAGATGGAAATCAGTAGAGAAGTGTTAGGGTTTTTGTGTATACATATGTTTTACAAAAAGAGTTGCAGTTTACTCAGAATCTGGACTGGACTGTGACTGACTGTTTAATTACTGTTCACACAGAAGTAATTTGCAAAGTGTTAATTTCTGAAATCAATGCACTCCAGTCCAATAAATATTTAATGTTTCCATCTGCCATTTTTAAGTTAGTTACCAACCCTGCTATATGAAGTCTATGAAACAGTTGTCTGCTGTTGACATAAAGAAGGGTTTTGAGATTCAGCTTGCATGAAAACCTAGAAAAAAGCAGATTTCCTGAAACCAGTTATATTCTCTTTACTAGGCTAAGTATGGCTAAGGAGAACATTGGATGTAGAGAGACAGGTTTATAACAGGTAGGCCTTAGTTTTATGAGGGGAAATATATCAAGTTTTTCTTAGTGAGACTAAGACTGCAGGTCCTAGGTCTCAATTTTGGGATGAATCTAGTTGGAATGTGCAGTATCTTTTCCACTGAGAAAAGCATAGTAAAGTGAAAGGCATAGTGACCATTCCAAACAGCAAAGAGGAGGTGAAGCCCCTGCTTGCCCAGGCAGGAGGGAGTGCAAAGGGCCACACAGGCAGCCAGGGGTCCTGCAGGTCATGATGGGATGTCAACCCCACTTTCTGCAAAACTGGGGGTGGCAAAACCCGTCTCCTTCTGGCTTCATGACAGACTATTTAATGACTGATGTTCATGGAGGATTTGGAGCTCTCTGGATGGGAATGCCCTGTGCCAATGCAAATGTCAGTGCTTGCAGTGCAACACAGGGGCCTTTATGATTAGTTCTGTTTTACTGTTTTTCTAGTATAATTATGTTTAATTCATGTGTTGTTTCATCAAAGTGTCTGTCACTCAGAGCTTGGCCTCATCTTCTAAAATAGCTGAATATAAAATTACAATGTGTTTCTCCAGTGAGACCATATTTCCAGAACATCATGACAGCTTTATTATGACACAGGGCTTTATGTTTAGCAGAATGGATACACTGAATTATTGTCTTAAAAAATCAAAATCTCTTGTGGTTGGATCATTAGACTTGTGCCATATCCCATATAGGGCTACCCTACATCAGCATAATAAAGATCTTGTGCCTTTAGGATTTCTTGCTGGATCAGAGTGGGCCAGTATTTGCATGGGACATTGCAAATTGCAAAGCACCAAGCAGAGCAAAACTGATTTTTCATCAGAAGATGTTCTTTCTTTGAGTCCTTCTCTAGCCTAGTGGCAGCTTCCAGGGGTTATTTAGAAAGTAGTGGACTTGTCAGAATGACCCCGATGTCCCTGTGGTGTGTAAAGCTCCCAGAGGAGCCTGGAGGACCATTGCTGCCAGCACCACAACACTTTAAATACCAAAAGCACTGATGTGGGCTGCTGCAAGATGGGTGGAAGGCTGTGCCTATAAATACAAATCCATAGTTTAGATAATGGTTTTAGCAATGCATTCAAATTATTGCCCAAAGCTATTCCCTACTATTGCACATAAAAAGACCAGCCCGTCTAAGCCTAATGGGACCCTAATGAAATTGGTTCCTGTAGCTTTATGCTGTGCAGCTGGATGTAATCACTCCAGCTAATGCACCAAGGACATGCAACAACAAAGTTCTCAATGCACTTGATCAGGCTGCTGCTGTAGTGGATGGATGGCTTTGGAGATGGGTAGATGTGTCAATCAATCTATAATGAGACTTATGGATTAAAAGATTTTACTAGATTATGGAACATGCTTTTGAATTGCTACTGTGATGGGCTCTCCGTGTGTGACCAGGTACTATAGTCTCTTTTTGGCTTTTATGTGGGTGGCGATGTGCCAGAAAGGGGAAAAAAAGAGAATCATGAGAAATTGTGTTGGAAACATAATTTGCTGTATTGCTTTGGTACAAGTCCCTGTATTTTATTTGGAGATGGCTTTTAAACTGTGTGGGACAGGTTCTGAAGGCTGCTTTATGGTTTGATTAACCAGCATCTAACCTCAGGAAATCCCTGGCGGCTGTAAAAGATTATTAAATTAGGCAGACTTTTGGCAAATGGATGTGCCTCTACTGCCAGTAAAGTGGTATTCTGAGCAGTTTTCTTGCTGTTTTTATCTGATTTCCTGAGGAAGCCAAGACCACTACAATCAAATGAAGTGCAGGGGGACAGGAACCATCTCTGTTTCTTATTTTTGATTTGGACATGTGCATGGTGGTGGGGTAGTCCTAAAGAGTGTGAGGCACTTTCTGTCCCCATTGCCTCCTTTGCAGCAATATGCCTGAACACTGCAGAAATGTGCTTGTTAATGTAAGACAGCATGGTCTACTAGTCACAGCAGAGCTTAGTGGAGATAAATCCCTCTACTTGATGTTCCCAGCTCTCCCACGCAGATACCAAAGCATTTCACCTCTCTGTGCCTCACAGTGCCTATACATAGGGAAAAAGGAATGAGAGACTTGGAGTTGCATTGTTGTTATGGTCTAATTCTAACCAGAAACAAGTGGCCGGAAAGAGCTGGCAGTTCTTGGTTCCTGCTGCTGTCATTTAGACCCAAATTAGTGGCTCAGTGTGAAGTCAAGAGGTTGGAGCTGATCAGTGTCAGGTGTGCTAGGCTTTTTTCCTCCCCTGCAACTGGTGGCCACTCAAGAGAATCCATCTTTTTTGTGGAAAAAAAAAAAAGAATCTTTTTTCCCCCATATCTTATTTTGAAAAGTTAGTTTTCATCTGTGTCTGTGAATGGACTTGCTGTGCCATGAAGGTTTGGGCAGCGAGAGAAGCCAAGTCATCCCTGTGGAGGGATCGTCTCATGTGGCTTTGCTGAAAATTGAACTTCATTGGAGGGATTGTACTGAACACTGAAGGCATGTCTGAACTGAGGGTGTGGGTTGTCATTTGACCAACTTGTTGCCTTGATTTGGTGAGTTTTTGTCAAGTTTAGGGAAGATTCTCTTCCTGCTGAGACCTCTTCTGCTCTGTGGGGCAGCCCTGTGTAAGTAGGATCTTCCCAGAGATAGTGGTGTGTGCACTGATTTTCAAGGCTGTCCCTTACAGTCTCCTGAAGGCCAGTTTCCCAGGACTGTGATTTTCACATTTTTGTGGACCAAGAGTCCATCTGTGCATCAGGAATTCAGCAGATGAAACTAACAAGGCAGCCGTGTCAACAAGAAACATGCCACCCATGTTTGTCCACCACAGGAACCTCTCTCCTTGTCTTGCACAGAAGCCAGGCAAGATGCTGGGCCTGTGGAACAGTGGGACTCTTGCTGTGTACTGCCTTAACAGTACTTTGCCTCTTCATCATCCCCCTGCAGAGGCCTGATTGTGCTGCATCTGTGAGCTTCAATCTAGGAACTTGCTTCCAAAGACCATATTAGTATTCTGCAAAGAAAACAGGAGTGCTTCCTTTGAGTCAGCTCAAAGGACTAGTGTGTGTCAGTTATTGAAGGAAATAAAATGGCTGGTGTAAAAAATTAAGCATTTAAAAAAAACCTTATGTTTTGCATGGAATTATTTAGGTTCAAAAAATAAATTGGTTTAAAAGGATGGGGACTGTTTGAGAAGGGAAGTGCTGTGAGAGCCAGCAGCCCCCCAGGCCTGCAGGGTGAGATCCCTTGGTACAACTTGACTCCTGTGATTTCCTGCAGGGCAGCCAGCACAGAAAGACAGAAAGAACCTTGTAAAAGAGAGAAGCAAAAACAAGCTGGGGAATAATAGCACTTCCATAATACTGCATTTTCTGGGTATCAGAGTAATTCTATGATATAGGAATTTAATAGTACAAATCTGACCAATAACCATTTTGGTAAATAATAATAAAAGAGCTGTGACAGTTCAGCTCTAGCATGACTAATGTAGTGATGGTATCTATGTTGAAGAGAAAATTGCACTAGCACAGAAAGCACCTTTCTGCCATTTGTCAGGTGTGCAGATGTCATTGAGTGACATTCAGGCCCATGCAAGGTACCAGCACACAGGTATGTGCCTTTGGGTCTGTTTTAAGCCTTCCCAAAATACCCTGTTTTTTGTCCTGAAGATTTGTGCTTGATGCACTTCATCCATTGTATGGAAAACTCCTTCCCACCTTTAATGTGGGGATTGCTTCTCTCTAACTGGCAGGAAACAGGGAGAGACAGCTTGAAGTGCCCAAAAGTTCAGCTTCATTTTTTCTTTTTGGTTGGTTTTTTTTTTAAAGCAAAACTAAATTAGTTGAAATGACCACTTAAGGTAATATTATTTCCAGCTTTCTAAGAAAGTGTTGGAAAGGAAAAGTGCAAACCTTTCTAGATTTGGCAGCTTCCTTGGAAACTCTATCCCTGTGTGAGAGTGCATTAAAAATAATGCTCTCTGGCAGCTCTTTTGGAGCCTGGAAGCTAAAAGGTAGTAACCAGCTCTGTATCATGGATGTCATACATTAAATCAGAAATCACAAATATCTTAGGCTTACTACTCAAACTCATGGAGAGGAAAGCAGCTGGTCACACTTAACGATATTTCAGTGTTTCATTGTTCTTCCTTTCTCCCCAAGCCCTGTGATAACATTTGTGCTTTCATATGATAACACAGGATGAACCTCACTATGGCTCTCTGATGTCCAGTTCCTGCGTGTAAGTTTGCTTGGAGCTTCTCTGCTGATGCCTGCTGCTATATTGTCCCTTCAGCTGAGACTTCATCCGAGCTTGTAAGCAGAGATGAGGCTCAGCCTCTGAGTTTGGACAGAACTCTTCAGTTTTCCTGGAGTGCCAACTGGCTGAGTGTTGGATACCAACTGTACCAACTCTGCTAATAAATCACACTGTCTCTGGTGATAAAAATGAGTTTCTAAATCTAGAATAACAAAGGAAGTTGTAGCCGTTATTTGGTAGAGAAATAGATTTATCTCACTCACAAGTTGTCAGTAGTTAGAGATGTGTGCTGCTGGAAAACATCTTATTTGTGGTTTTTTTTTATTGCATAAAGACTTATCCATTCAATGCTTTATCACAGCACAAGAGTGTTAGTAAACATAAGCTTGTTGATAGTTGGCATTTTGATGCTTGACTGGAGGGAAGATCTATAACTTAAAAGGGAATTGAAATAATAAACTCTGTAAGTGTAACCTATGCTTGGGAAATAACAATGGTTGCTGTTAGCCCTGAGGGTGTTGGGTTTTTCACTTAGCAGTGAAATGAGATCCTTGAATGAGAACTGCATAATTGTGCTGGAGCTTTGTGTCTGGAGTTGTGGCTCCAGTTCCTCTTCAGTGTGATGTGTGACCTGAAGAATTGCTTTGCCAAGGACACTGAGAGGTGGTGAATTTACAGCTGTCTTTACCTACAAGGTATCTCTCCAATTCCCCCAAGCAAAAGAATCAGTTACTTTGCCTCTTTCCTGCAGATGGGGTAATTTCTCTGTCTTTTAACTCTTTGTTACACTAACTAGCAATAAATATTCAAGAGAAGTGTCCTTTCAAAAAAGAAAAAAAATCCTTTTCTCACTTTCCACAAAGGTCTTACACTAAGGAAAGCTGGATGTGTGACTTTGGAGAGGAGCATAAAGGCAAGAAGATTGGCTTGACAAGGCTGTACATGCAGTGATTCAGTGAAATGCACTCTCCTTTCCCATGTTCATTATTCCACAACTAGTTCAGCTCCCTGGCACATGGCTTTGGTCCTCAGCACATCTTTAATTTCTACCACAATGATTTGATGCTCTTTGCAGGTGACTGCATTTAGTGTCTTGCAACAATTCTGCGCACACTGGAGAGACTAACAAGAAAATCAGAAAAAAAAAAAGTATGTCATAGAATTGTAGAATTTCTTGGGTTAGAAGGGACCTTAAAGATCATCTAGTTTTGAAAAGATGGGTTTTAAGATTAAAGATTTAAAAAAGCTGTATATGAGTAGTTTTGCCAAGTAGAGACGAAATAAGTAGTTTTGTTTTTACTGTACTTGATGGGTGCAAACCTGAGGAAGACTCATTTAAAGAGCTTGCTGGATACAGCAAAGATGAAAAGAGAAGGGAAGATTTGACGTGATTAGCAGGTAAACTGTGAGACATCACTCAGCTATAGAAGCCTCAGGCCTCGTAACATCAGACTTACTGATTCAGCTCTTGGGTCAACCCTTCTCTAGTAGAAAAAATGAATAGATTTGATTCTGTAGGAGTTATTCTGATCTGATTCTGATCTTGTCTCAGATACAGTAAGTCTTCATCCGGAGTGTTCTGTAGTGGTGTGCAGCCAGGAGATCAAGGCTAGCCTTGCACAGTCCTGGGTTTTCTGGATAATGGGGCAAAAAGCTCAGAGATCTGTGTTAGAAAGGCACAGTACAATTATGCAAGGAGGTTGAAGTGTGCTGCCCTGCCTTTGGCATGTCACCTGTGATTCTATTACGAACTGCTTTCTTGGCTGTTGCTGATGTGGAAGGTGGTGTGGCACCTCCTTTCACGCTCCTATGCATTCGTAGCCTCAACAGGTAGACAGCTGGGAAGACCAACTCTTCAGATGTTGATCCTCTTGGCATCTTCACAAGCATTTAATGTTAGTCCCTTTTCTCTTGCCCAGACATCTTGCTTTGATTTCAGTGCTTTCAACTTGAACCCCTTTCTCTGTCCTCTGTGTCATTGGGGCAATGCAAGTGTTTTGTGCAGCAGAGAACACCCTAACCTCCTGAGGGATGACCCCTTCTCCTCTCACACTACTATATGTGCATGACAATGTCAGTGCCCTCTTTTCCCACCCTGTGTCACCCCACTGCCTGTTGGCTACAGCACCTGTGATTCAGTGATTCACTGTGGAGCATCTCAGCTTTAAAAAAAACCCATGAAACCAAACACAAACCTAATCTACAACATCTTTCTTTCCCGCTATTTTTCTAGTTTTATTTCTAGGGCTCTGGTTTTGCTTGAAGATGGTTTGGGAAGCTCGGGCCCACCCTGAGTAGGGCAGAGCTGTCACGTTGCTTTTGCTTTAGCAGCCTCTAGTGGGGAGAGTAATGTGGATACAGCTGGGGTAGGAGTCCTCCCGTGCTCTCACTTTGCTGGCTTTGTAGACCTCCCAGAGGAGCGAGTTAGTGTCTGGAGTCTGAGATGAACTCTCCTTTAATCTGTGTTGTAAGCAAAAGCTGATGGCTAGAAGAAAAGGCTATTTTCTTTTTTTTTTTTTTTTCTCCAAGAGGTCAATATGGGGGATTTTTAATTTTTTTTTTTTAATTTTAAATGTGGGGGAAATAAAACTATCTAGAGGTGAATGAGTCACTTTCGTGAGTCACCAATAGTGGGAAGAGGGGATTTAATATTTGTGAATCAGAAGCAAAAAGTACAGTCTGTTCCCTGCTTGGTGTGTGAGAGAAAATAATGGGCAATTTCAAAAAGCAATTTTCTCCCCAGAAGAAGAACAGGAATAAAGTTTTAGTCATTTCAGCATTTAGGAGTGAATGGCTGCCACCCCTCCTGGAACTGTGGTCCTGCTGGCCCCTTGACTGAGTAAAGTCAAAGGTATATTTGTTGTCTTTTGGCTTTTTCAAACCTCAGGACTTCTATCCCCCACTGCCAGTGGCTTTCTCAGTGTGACCTTGGGCATACCTGCCCACTGCTTGTCACTCACTTTCTTCTCTGTAGTATGAGACCCTTGCCAGTAACTTAAAATTTACACAGAGCCAGAACTGGTGCTTTCAGCAGCCCTTTTTCTCCCCCCACAGAACAAAGATTGGGCAAATACAGGAGAGGAGAGGCAGCAGGAGAGGGTGACAACCAAACTGCGAGGAGGAAAATCATGCCCTGGCCGTGCTGGTAACTCTCTCAAATGCCTGGTTGGTGGTGCTTGAGTGAAACCATCCATCATCTGACTCCTCTCTCCAAGACTCGTGGGTTGTGACTCAGCCTGAGAGGAGGAGGAGGATGTGCCGGGCCTTCCTCCCGTGTCCGCCAGCTGTCACTGTTGCTGCACACACCCGGGACGGCCGGTGCCTTCTGTCCGGCAGGGATTTACTGCTGCCCCAAAGGACTGAGGTTCTTTGGCTCATCTGCGGTGTGAGAGTGTTTATCCTCATCTTAACACTCTGTTCCTGAAGATGCAGCTTTATTGCCTATTAAAAGGTTCTGTGAGAGTGCCAGAGATAATTTTAGTCCATACACATTTTCCCTGCCTTTGGGCGTAACCATTTTAGTTTTTATTTTCTTTTTTGAGGCTTTGTTGCAGAACTAAAACTCCCTCAAAGTGCTTCTCTGATTAAAAAGTGGTTCATAAAATGTAGGCGAGGTGGAAGTAATAGTAAATTAGGAGTAGTGGTCACAGCAGGATCTGTCAGGCTTTGGCAGCATGCATAAACACAATACCCACAATATCTATCTCTGTGTGTGTAGGCACTCAACTTCTTCCGCCTTGTATTCCATATGAATTTTCCTGGTATACTTAAATTAATGAGAACTGCTTGGCTTGTAAAGTGAAGGAGATGGAGTTTTGCCTCCCCAATGGGAAATGGCTGATAGATGGAAGTAGGGAGGTGTTCACTGAGGGCTACTCTAAAATTACTTTTAGATGCAGTGAGCGTCTCTTCAAGTATTACACTTTCACCATCTGAGCTGACAAACATGAAATTCAATTGGGAAGGTTTAGATTGGATAGCAGGAAAAATTTCTTCTCTGAAAGGGTGGTCCAGCATTGGAACAAGCTGTCCAGGGAAGTGGTGGAATCACTGTCATTGGAAGCGTTGGATTTTGCTGATCTTAGAAGTCTTTTCCAACCTATGATTCCATGAAATTAGCCCGACATTCACCCTATGGTTTAAGAGACCTTATTGTACTATATTGTACTCAAGTTTTGCTGGAGTTCAGCTATCCTACAACTTTATACTTGAAAGGACTGTGTCACTTGAATTAACTATTGACGTGCTTTGTGGAGATTATACAGCAGCAAAAAAACCCCACCATGTTTTACATGTAACCTTGTTTTGGATTTGATGTCCCAATACTTATTGAATCAGATTCTTCTGTGAGAGAAACAGATGTAAACTGGAAATCGTGCCACCCCTCAGCAGTGCTGCTCTAGACTTGCAGCGAAGAGCAGCATCTGGCCTTTAAAATGTAGTTCTGCTAAAAGCAAGCCCAATCTACACAAATTTCTCCATTGAGATTAGATCCTGCTCATACAAACATAATCCAGAGGAGAAAGTGAGTTCCTGGCAGAGACAGATGGAAAATCCCAGCTCTTGCTTTGTGCTCATGTACTTGTCACTGTCTCCTTTCAAACCTGTGTTTTCTTGTTGGTTGTCTCTCTTGAGACTAAGTGTTAAGAACAACAAATGGATGTTTTTTAATAGTTTTTTCAATTCCTGACCAGATTAGGACCACTGACTACAAAAGGGAGGAATTTATGGGCACATGTGGCTGTGCATAGCCAGAGCTGCCTGGGAAGAGCTTGGTTGGATTTTAAATGAGTTTCTTGCATTCAGGCTACTGTATGAGTTGGACCCCTTCTGTGCCAGGTGGCTGTTTGGCTAGAGGGAGAAAAGGCACCTTTCCCATATGTATGTTTGCTTTTAATTTGGCAGCACAGAGCACCTGGTTTGGTGCCAGTTGAGTAGCTGTGCTCATAGCCATGCCTGTGCCCTCTGCATGTCTGTGCCGTGGGCTTGGGAACAAAGAACAGGCAAGTTATGATCAAAAAGGCCATTTGTTTATCTAATAAGGTATTTACATGTGCAGTTCAAATAAACATAGCCAGAAATGAGGCATCCTGATGTGTGCTTTGAAAACATAGCAGGCCTTGCAGGTGTGGAAGGAGGTTGATAAGGATTTTGGTCCTTTCCAAGCTCTCTTGCTGCCTCTCCTGCCTGCAGGTGGGTGCTGCTGCTCAGTGTTCCGCAGGACTATTTTTAATTGCTTTCTACTGATGTGGTGACTTCTGTCTGGATCTCCAGAGAGCCAGCAGTAACACAGGTCATGCTCCCTGCATAGCATTACTGATGGAATCGATCCTTATCTAGGATGCCTCCTTGCTTTTTAGACTACAACAATCCTCTGCCTGGTGCAGCTCCAGTGTTTCATGTGTGGGGTGGGGAGTTCACAGCCCACTACACTGTGTTTCAGGAAGAACAAGGCTTCTCAATAGCTTAATTATGGGGCATATAATGTATTAATGGGATTGATGTGACTTAATCTTGATTTATGCAAGAGGAGCAGGGGATGGATGATGAGGTTTGTGCCCTTGTTGACTTGTAGGACCTTCCCTTGTTTCTCTTCTGTCTCTCTCCCTCTTTGTTTAACTGTAAGCGCTGTATTGAAATTCTGTTGCTGAATAAATGTCACATCCCAGGCAGTATTTGTCTTTGTTTTCGGTATTTTTTTGCCACATTGAGGCTTATCATGTTTATCAGGTTTGAATAAACAGCCTGTGGCTGTGCAGAGACAGGAAAAAGCAAAGGAAGGGTTAACTAGGCGATACCCAGATCCTGCCAGCTGGGATGTGAGCATATGTTCATGTGTCAGGCAGAGGAGAATTTAGTTTGCCTAGGCTGAACCTGAGTAAATAAGCTCTGCTGAGACATGGTAATATTAGGTTGAGCTCAGCACTGTGCAAGAAGTGGTCATACAGCTTCTATGTGGATTAGTGGCCAGATAGAGTAAGGATGCATCCATTCAAGGAGTGCAGCCTAAAAATACTTAATTCAAGACTTGCTGCGCTAAATAGCAGTACTGATAGTTAGAAAGACAACTGGAACCATTTAAATAGTAAGAGGGAAATGAAGTGACCTGCTTCAATTTAGATTCATGACGGCAGTTAAAAGACACAGCCTATGTGGTGTAAGTTTGCTGCAAAGCAGGGAAACTTCCCTTGATCTGACATTTAATAGATGAACTTGAAAAAAATAACAACCCAACTGTCACACTGGCAAAAATAATGGGGAAATACAATAGGAAAATCTGCTTTGAGGCCACACATTAAGCCTGGTGCACTTTGGGGAAACTGAAGGGAGATGATGTGGTTGCACCAAACTGACTCAGGGCTCACACATGTTTACTCTTCACTGAATCCGTCCCAAGGACTCTTAAGAGAAAGGAGATAACCCGGTGCTGGATTCACTGTGGCATGGATTCCAAAAGAGGCTGCTGGCTGCAGGACTCCCCTTCATCTGCAGTCTGGAAACAAACAATCAATTTTTCATTTTTAGTGGTTAATTCTGAAAATATGAAGGTCTGTTTAGTCTTGTCTCCTTAACATAAACCAGCCAGAACAACGCAGCTTGAAGGGAGCTTGCAACAAGTTCCCTTATTTGGAATAACAGCCACTGGTGTAATGTGGCAGCTGTGGGACACTCCCACCCCCGTGGGGCTCGGGGAGTCGAGATGTTCTTCTGATGGATCACAGGGCTGTGTTGGGGGAACTGCAGTGGTGATGGACACGTTTGAAGAAGCACAAGTTTGTAGGAGCAGGTTGTGATGTGAATGGCACCTGTAAAGGTGAAACGCAAAAGAAACTAAGATTTGTGTGGAGCCAAACTTTTTCATCGGACTCCCATGTCTATGACTTTTTTCTTTTCTCCTGTAGGGCATAACACCATCCTACAAGCTCTTCCAGGAAGAGCTGCTGTCCCTTGCCAGTTGGATACCTGTGGGCAGGTGCCACCCTAATAGGATCCTTGTGTCATGGTTGTGAACAGGCTGGAGCAGTGGCTGGGTGTCTGTGGGCTTGCCGAGCATCTTCCCTTTACTGCTGTCCTTACTCCTGCTCTCCACAGCTGCTGCCCACGAGCCCTTTGATCCTGTGAAAGGAGCATAGAATGTCCCTCTTGAGTGTTGTATTGTTCTCCTTTTCTACAGGCACCTGATTTTCAGCTACTTGCTAATGGCATGAAGTTGTAAGTCTTTCAAATTTACAACTTTCTGTGGCCTGAAATGACACCCCTTCATCCTTGGCAAAAGAGGGAATGAATTCTCTGAGCTCTTGCTGAAGGTATGCTGGAGATTAGGGTTTGGTGCTCGAGCTGTGGTGTGTTCTCCATGTTTGAGGTCTGGTTACTTTGACAATAGCAGAAAAAAAGTAAAGTGCATTTCATTTGGATATGACTTTTAAGTTAAGCTATTGTCTCATATGTTGAACTATTAATTTACATGCCCCTCTATCTTTCTCCCTTTACTGGTGGCACAAAAACCTTCTTTTGCTCAGCTGCTGCTGCTGAGAGTACTTTTTCTTTCTTCCATGTCTTCCACTTTTAAAATACCTTTATTTGTTCACTTTGTTGGAACTGCGTTGCACACTGGTGTTGTATGGCAGATGCTAAGCACACTTAGAATATGATGCTACTTCGATGTGCATTTGTCACCAAAAGAGCCTATTTCTTTTATTTGCTCAGTAAAGCACTAATGACAAATTCAGATCCCAGACAAATTCTGTTTCCTCCCAAGATTTTTTAGTATCAATAAACTTGGTTTTAATGCCTTGTCTTTAATAAATTTGTTCATGAATTTGGAAGGTAAATTTGCTTCTATAGGTAGATATTTATTATTTCATAGCCTTCTAACCAAATTTCCATAAATGGTGTTTTAAGCACTGTCTAAATGATTCCCATGCCATCTCAAATGTTTCACAGACCATTTTCACATCCTAATGATGATTCTAAGACAATGGAAATCTGCATTGCCATGAAGAAATGTTTCCTTTTCACACAATTTTTTTTGAGTCACTATAATTACTTGTATTCCTGTTTGAGGTATTTTATAAAATCTGTATTTGTTCAGCAATTCATCCCTATTTAACAAAGCATTTAAGTGCATATTTGAATTATGCCTGCTACAAGAGAACGCATCCAAGTTCATGTCAGGAACAGGAGAAGATCCAGAAGAACCTATTCCTTGGCCCTTGAACTAAGTAGGAGATCTCAAGGCATTTCTGTGAGTGCTGCAGCTGCCTGTCCAGGGTTTTAGCCATACTGTCACTCCAAGATTTCTTCTAGAATTAAATAAGATGGAACGCGGGGAGCCAGAGCACATCTGAGGCACTTGACACTGTCTGTTCAGCATTTGTTAAGTTTTGGAGGATTTTCTGCAATTAGCTCATGTTCTGTGCTTTGACGATGGAGCAATGTGGGAGCTGCCCTGGCTCCAGGGACAGAGGCAGCGGGATGCTTCGAAGAGCTCCTCAGTCCTGTTCATACTGCATCATCCCACACCATATTGGGGCAGCCAAGCTCCTTATTCTTGCCTGCTTACTCAGATGGGTGGGATGAGCTTTTGTACATTTGCTCTTTTTTTAATCTCTTCATTCCTAGCACTTGCTCTTAACTGACAGGCAGAACCACAAGAGTTTATTCTCTGGTTCCACCCACCTTTCCCGTTAAAATTCCCACTTTCAGAGTGAGCAATAATTACAGATGCCTTCAGATTGCTTTGCTCTCTCTGTAAACACAGAGCTGACATCTGGCATATTTTGAAGTTGCTTTATTGAATCTTGGTCGTTCCTGTAAATAGGCTTCATGTCTGTCATGCCTCATTGGAAGTGAATAGATGTATCTCTTCCTGTATGAACTGAATGAGAGACCCTTCCAGGCAACCCTGTGGTGGCCACAGGCTGAAGGACTGATGCCCTCAGGGCTGATCTGTGAAACAAGAGTGGGAGAATGCAAACATACTCATGAGTACATTGGTGTTACGATGCCAGTAGGAATGGATCATAAGATGGATAAACAATATAGATGGAAGTGACAAAATGCTGATTGAGTTTAGGATTGAGTCAGTTTTAGGGGAAACCTTGTTTTGATAGACTTAGATGTGGATGGACATGCAGCTTGAAGTATCTTTCCTTTTTTTTTTCCCTTCTGTTCCTTGCTAGTGGAGTATACAACTCTATATAGTTTCCAGTATGAGCCAGGTGTTCAAGTAAGCTTTATTTTTACAAACTGGGAGACAATCTGTAGAGCTACCCACATGGCTCTACAGTTGGAAAAAACCCCCAAACTTCAAGCACGATGGTGTAGAAATCCTTTTTGTATATCTTGAAAATCAAAGACAACCAATGGCATGGGAACCAGGAGAGTGAATGTGGTTTTTAATGTAAGGGTGATGGCAGCTTCTTACTCCACATAACAATCAGGTGGCTAATTGGTGCTGTTGGGTTTAAGATGGTGTTTCCTGCCTCCCTATAGCTAAACGTGGCCCTAAAAAATCGTTAACAGAGGCTATTTTCACAGCTTTCTGCTGAGGTGAAAGTGTTGTTCCTAACTTATGGGTTGGGGAACAGGCAGAGGGAGATGTAATGATTTGTCAGGGATGGTAGAGGAGGGTTAGCAGGGTCAGGAATTGATCCCAGTTATCCTGAGATCTCTTCTGACTTTTTGTTTGTGTTGCGGAAAGCAAATTTTCTGCACTTACTACAGGAACTGACAGGGGAAAAAATGGATTTTTTAAGTTACATTTGTTATAAACACAATTCCTTTTTAATAGTTTGTGTTCGTGCGTGTCTTATGACAAAGTAAGATTGAAATTTATTATGAAGGGCTGTAATTCTCGCACATCAGAGGGGGAGAAATGAAATATTTAACTTAATCTCTATAGCATATTCCATATTTTCCTTGCTTTGGTTACATTTTTGTGAGACAAACTATGAATTCCCTTGCCTATTAATAATTTATTCTTACTGGAACATAATAGCATAGAACGCAGTTCGTCCAGGAAAAAGCTTCAGCAGGGAGTGAGTCACTGATGGTAATAAACTTCCGTCCCTCTCAATAGACCATAGGACCGTTTAGAAAAATGTTTTTGCCATGATTTCTGAATTGCTTGTGCTTTGTGCAGCAGCTGGTAGAGATAAAACTGAACGGAGCTGGGCAGACTCCCTGTCTCCCCTCTATTACTATAGCATGTTACTGAATCATACACAAAAAATGTTTTGGTATGTAAGTGACTTCAGAAAAGCAACTGTGACTAGAAAACAACCAGCAATGAGAAAAGATGCATTCTCAGAGTATGATATTGATATGTACCGTATACATATAGTACTCAGGGGATTAGCAATGCATCGATGTGCAGTGCCAAGCTCTCCAGCACTACCCTCCTATGAGACCTGTTATCTCCCAGGAGCCCTGGGGCCTTCAGGAGGCAAATCTGAGCTGGATCAGATAGTGTTTCTCAGCTGCTTGGGTTAAGGTGCAGCTTTGCACGTTACTGTCTGTAACCTCCATCTTCTTTGGCGTGCAAGATCTCAGTTGCAAAAGACTGATCTTGTGATTGATGGAGCACATTATGCATGCTGACTCCAGGTACCCAGGAGTAAGTGCCCCGTTTGGGTCTAGGAGATCCAGGATTGGCCATGATCTTTTGCTCTTCCCATGGAAAGATCAGTGTGATTAGTGTGATTAGTGACCAGATAGATAATAAACACCTTTTGAGGATGTTTGATCTATTAAAAATGGCGTTTTTGTGGGTGTGTTAAGGGCATAAGAATTCCCCAGTCAGAGAACAGTTTCTATAGCGTGGGTCTTAAATATGTGGTGGAAAAGGTTAAATGCTTTTAACATAATTTCCAGTCTTGGTCCAACAGAATCCTTTCAAGGCATCTGTTCCTTCAAGACACTGCTGCATCCACAGGGGAGGGCTCATTGTGCTGTTGCTTTCCAGGAGCTATGTTGTTTCCAGGAGCTGTGTTGTTGTCAAGAACAGAGCATATAACCATGAGGGCCAGATTCTGTGCAGCTCATTAGGTGGTGTACTATGTGCAGCAAGCTGCCCCCATCATGTTAATGGGCCTAGACATGTAAACACAATGATCAAGATTTTGCAATCCAGCCCTAATGAATGGGAAGGAGTTGGCTGAGCTCTCCTGTAAACTGTAGAGCTGTGGCTGGACAGCCACTTTTCAAGTAGCCAAGTGCAAATGGGAAGCTATATTGCATAAACAGTAAATGAATCCAGCTTTGCCTGAATAATGCTTTCATTTCTAGTTTTGCTGTTAACCTTTGCAGCATTTTTTCTGTGCAAAGCCTGCAGTTGGATGACTTTGGGTGCTGTGGTGTTATCTGTAACACTGCCTATTGGAGTGCTAATACAAGCTTTGGGGTTTTTTTTCAGTAGAACAATAAATCTTTTTCTCTTTTTTTTTGGGAGGGGGGGATGGGAGTGGGGGGTGTTAATATGGTATTATGAACTATTTCATCATTTTTATCAGTGTTTAGCAGATTTCCAAATCTTCTTTCTTTATAAGCCTCAGTAGATTTCACTACTTCACTTTGTGTTCCTCCCAAGTGTAGCACCTCACCTGCAGTGGTGCTCAGCAGCAGCACTGCAGGCAGGGGTGTGCAGCATCCCCCAGGGCAACAGTGCACAGACAGTCAGGCTGTGCAGCTTCCTGGGCTGTCGCCATTTCTCCCACAGGGAAGCTGAAGGACCTATTCTGCTTAAGTGTCTTTGGGTTTATATTACCTCTGCTGAAAGAAAGATTTCTTTGAAACACTATGACACTATAATGAGACTGGTGAAGCCTCATAAAAAGAACCACTTCCTTCCCACCTTCAACAAGCAAAGGCTTTTCAGTATTATATAAAGCTCCTAATCTACTGTTAGGACTTCGAACGACTTGCAGATACCCAGGTACCTGGCTTCCTAGAAGACACAATCTGCATACCAGCATCTCATGAAGATCAAGGTTGCAGGCAGACTTCTTGCCTCTTGGTCTGGAAGGTACGTTCCTAAATATTTGATGCTGCCCACTTGCTAGAGTTTCAGGCTCCATCATACCTATTGTGCTCTATGTCCTTGTTCTCTCCATTAGTATATGCAGGAAAGCAAATTGCACATACATGAAAAAAAGTATTTGCATTCACAAAATGAGTGTGTGTGCAGCACTGCTTGTCCTCTCAAATGCTTCCCCACTTATAGAAACACCTTACAGACAGCCTCCTGGGCTGTCTGCATTCCTTGAAAACTCCTTGCTCAGTGGATGCCTTCCTGGTGCCTGCTTAAAATGCCATTGACTTCTGTGGAGTAATCACAATTTGATTTTGCATAAAAGAGATTGAAACTGGGTTGCAGCACAAAGATCTGGTTTTGAGATCAGAAGTGAAATACATTTTTCACTCAGACCAGAAATATGAAATGTTGTAGATACTGTAGTTGGACAGCCAAGGAGAGTTGGTTGGAGACCTGAATGTCAGGGGCTTTGAATTCTTGGTGCTTTGCTAAAGGGGAGGGGGACCACAATTGCAGCACATTTAACAGGCAGGGACATGTGTGTACATGTGCACATTACTGTGTTTCTGAGCAGCACCCAGAAGGTGTTTATTCCCTGGCTAGAACTGACTGCATTTGTTTTATCATTCTATGCTGGGACAGGCCAGCATAGTATAAACAGAAGAACAATCCAAACCACTGCAATTGTATTTGAACTGGTTGGCATTCATAAAGCAGAAGAAATATTATTATGGGTACTCCTGTTTTACATCTACCTAACGAGCTCATTGAGTGGCAGAGGAAGAACACAGTGAAATGCAGGATGAACTGTGTGTACTCTGTGGTGGTGCTGATATACAAGTTTGTGGTTGTTGAGATATTCTTCAATGGTCACATTTATTTATGAAACAGCCAGGCTGAAGGCAAGGGAAGGAAAGGGCAGAAGGTAAAAGAAGACAGAAGATACTTTTTTGGATACCTAGATAGCTGCGGTATTGATGTGCAGAGAGAATTGCGCTGTGGCTACAGGGCATGAAGTGTGTAAGTGTGAATTGCAAGTGCAGGGATACCCTCTTTCCCCTGGATACTTTTAGGCAATGTGGGTGGGTGCTGCCTGCCATTGCTTTTTTCCCACATTATTATTGAACATCTGGGTCATAAGCTCCACTGGACTTCTTTCCCAATCAAAAATTAGACACTTTCTCCTAAATTTCATGGATTGCTAATTGCCTGGTGTGTTTGCTTCCCAACAGAAAAAGGATGCCTTTTTGATACAGGAGTTATTTCTGTTGATTCTTATCTAATACAAATATTTTGCATCACTTTTCACTCTTCATGACTCGCATGGCTTTGCTATAATCCTTTTTTCCCCTCTCTTGTTTCCTACTTCTATGATTATCTGATGGCTGCAGCAGGCAGTGGTCTGACTATCTGCAGTTGGTTCCTGTTCTTGTTCTTATTTTTATCCTTTGGAGATAGTACACAGCAGTTGCTGTGTACTAAGAAATACAAGTAGCCATCATCAGTTGTTCTCATTTGCTGCCTATTCTTCATAATAATGACAGATTCTGGGATAAAGTCAGTGCTTAATGCTGAACTCCGTTGTGACCAAGTGGAGAACACTCCAAGTCTGTGAATGGAGTTTGTGTTCCCAACAGCTTCCTAGTGGATGTGTCTCTGATTACCCGGGTGACATCAACAAGTTGTGTTGTAGGTTCAGGATAGCAGGTATTCATTTCAAAGGCAGAGAAGTGATCGAGGGTGGCTCGTATATAGGATATATACATATAGGATAGGTGAATAGTGGGAAATTTGTATGGATATTGTGGAGAAGAGCTTTTGGGTATCTCAGTTTATCTGCATTCAAGATAAAGGTGTTTTCAGCAGATCTGGGAACAGTAGGTGTTGCTCAGTTAATGTGTCACAACTAGTTGGCACTACTTTCACTGCATTAAACCTTAAAGAGGAGATAAAGCAAAATTACTACCACTAGAAAATAATTACTTAGTAGCAAAAGCTGCGCTTCCCCTGTGGCGGGCACCTTCCTCCAGCAGGGCTCTGGATTTTGTCTTTTAGTGTAATACACTTTAAAATCATTGCATGCTTGTAAATATTTTACTGTTAAGTGTTTTTCTGTTAAAGAGCTGTTAATATTTAAGTCTGTACCCTGAAATGTTTTCTGCCAGGCAATTACAGTGCAGCCAGAAAACAGTGCTTCAGCTTAATGGCTTGTGAATTCAAATTGTTGCAATGCTGTTTTCTAACAATTGTTTTTATAATTTTCAAGAGCAAAGACCAGTGAGGAGCTAAAATACTCATGTTGGAAAATACCTGTTTTTAATCCCAGGACTGTGGAATCTGAAATATGCTGGGTAACCCAAAAGGACTTTATCTTGTGTGTGAGATTGTTAGCTGGATGATAGAGATTTATAAAACTGCTTCAGTTGACTTCAGAAATAGTTCTATTTATAAAATACATTAATGCTCTTAGACATCTTCTACTTGTAAGAGTGGACTGGAGTGGAAATCACTGTATTAAGCATATAGTATTTTGGGTGTAATCATCAGATATCACATATGATTATAGAGACTGTAATAATCTAAATCAGCATCATCCCAATCTAAATCTAAATCATCCCAATATCATCATATAATCATCCTCTAATGATTATAAAAAAACGCCAGCTGACTCAGTTTTTCATACTGACCTCTTTCCACCTGTATCAAATTTACTTTCATTACTACTTGTTAATATTCTTCAAACAGCCAAGTTTTTCTTCCCCATGGAATATATTTATTAGGGGTATTTCCTTCAGGATATGCCAAGTTTGTACTCTTGCAGTCTGCTCGCCCTTTGCTGACTTCTGCCATCCTTCCCAGTGCCTCTTGTTTATTTATTAAGTCTTCTTAGTGATTGCATTTCCTAATTAGTGTGTTCTCTCATTTCACTTAGTGTGCTGTGTCTCTCCTTGGGTGATCTGACTGCATCTGTCCACCAAGTGATCCTATGGATACCTTGACCAACTTCCTCCCAAACACAGAGTCATCTGTTCCATAGAGTGGAATTATCCTGAATATTCTTATAGCTGCTGGTTTCTTTCTGTCAGCTCAGCTACTTACATCTAATAATGGACTTGACTGATGGAATGTACACTGCTCTCAATCAGCTTTTAAAACAATTTCTGACTATTACATTATTTAATAAGTCTATCAGATTCTTTTCACCCACTTTTCATATAATTTTGGATTTTAGCAGATTTCATTTATTTTATGAAACAAGTCTTCTTTTTGAGAAGACTTTTTATTATAATTGTCACTTTGCTGACATCTGGTAAAATATATCAATCATCATTCATATTTTTCCATTAATTCTCTTTCCCAGCTAATTTTGCTTGTAATTGCTTCCATTTTCATGAGCTGGGTCTTTTTCTCATGTGTATTATTCTGTAATTACTGTTTTGAAATTACTGTATTTCACATGCCAAATGCAATCAAGTTGAGGAACTGGAGCACCTGGCTGCCACTATTTTTAGTCTTTAACTCCTCTTTCTATGTGAAGATGAGTTCCGATGTGGCATTTCTCCCCTTACTGGAGATCTTGGGTGAACATTCAAATTGCAGCTTAGCTTCAATTAAACACTTGGGTTTTAGGAGACGTGGACAGGAGCTCATTGCTCATAGCATTGCTGTGTCAGGCACTTGCCACTGCAGCTCTGTGTTCTCCAAGCAGCTGCCAGTCAGGAACCCGTCCCCAGTGGGATGCTCCCTGTTGTCCTTACTGGAATCTCTCCTGCAAAAGTATTTGCTCTGTTTTCTCCCCACATGACTTCTCAAGCTGACAGCATCTGGGATCCTCACTGCAGGTTTGAGGGGTCAAGCACTTGGCTTGTGCTTTCCTCGCTGCTGCACCAGAACTGGAGAAAACACAGTGCAGCATCTTGTAGCATCAGGGTAACTCAGAAATAGCCAGTAAGGTCTTTTATGTTTTGCCTTCTCTTCTTCTGGAGAGTCTTAAAATATTTGAGTTATCTGGTGAAGTACCCTACTTGTCACGATCTCTGTGTATTGATTATCTTTGTGTGATAATGAAGATGCCACTGAAGGCAGACTCTTGGTGCAGTGATGCTTCTGAAATGAATATTGCTAACAAACCTTCCCTCAGGAGTACTTTCACCTCTGTGATGAGGGAAGCTGTGTCATTTTACTGCACATTTCAGGAGACTGAGAGCTTGGACATCACCAACTAGTGTGCTCACTTCTCAGGGGTAATTAGTTAAAGTAACTGGTTATGTGTCCACGTCTGTCTTCAATCCTTTAACTGGATCAATGACTTGATTTAGCAGGGCAATTCCTAATTCTTTTATGAAACTTTGATGAGATTTTGGACTCCTTCCAGTCCAAGAGGCTGCTACTTTTTCATTAGTAGTTCTCCAGGAAGGCAAGCTAAGAGCAGCCTCTAGAATTGATGTCAAGAGTGATGTTAAAGGAATATTTGTTCTTGTTTGACATGCAATATATAATTTCAAAAGCAATGAATTGGCCAGAGAAAAATCTCTCAGTCGATCAGATGCCTGCAGCACCCTTCTGCCTATGGTATTGATCTTGCCCTGAACAGCTAAGCTCTAAAACAAAGGTATGACTGCTGGAGATTGCAATGACGTGATTTTTGGGGAAACTGATTTTTTACAAAATTATAATTAACAATTGTATCAAAGAAGATTATCTGAAAAATACCTCTGAGTGTGGTTTTTTTATAGTGGCATCTCTAAGGCAGGCTTAAATTCATACAGTTGTTTGAAGGAAATCACTTAATTTGAGTGAAATCCACAGAAAGGTAAGTGCAGTATCTATTCTACTGGCAGACCAGATCCAGAAACACAACCTGATAGAATCTCAAAACAATCTGAAAGGTGAAGTTTAAGAAGAAATTTGGAATTAGCAGGTGTGACTCAATAGAGACAACAACACATTTCTGTTCCTGAACAGAAGAATGTGAGGGTGCAGGTTAAATATTAGTTCAGTGGAGATCTGGGAGGCAAACTCATGAGAAGTAGTGTAATTCTGTTCCAAAAGAATGAAATTTTTTGCTATGGGGAACTGGCAGAAGCCCCAGATCTAGGCTGGGACAGTCATTCCCTCAGTGATGAGGGCTGAACTGGGGTAACATCCAATTTTGGGCAACCAACTTCAGTGGAATATTTTAGTCAATATTTGGGAAAGCAATTCTAGAGGTGGAAGGGGAGATAAGCACTAGGACTTGTTACTCAGAAGAAACCTGTTTTACAGGAGGTTTTATTATCAAGTCAGACAACATCCACCAGGTCCAGCCCCTCACTATTCCTCGTGCCCTATGTGTGCTGCAGCTCACTCTGTCCTCGCTTCCTCGCATCCATCCCTGCAGGCACTGTGCATCCAGGCTGGTCCTACTGATGATCACAGGCTCAGTCCTGGCAGAGAAAGTCCATCACTAATCCATGCAACAGGTATACTGCAGTGGCACCAGAGGGATGAGCAGTACAGTGTTTAAATCCTCATCTGGTGGGACCACCTTGGGGGTGAAAGGGTGCTCAGTTGTCTGGTACAGTGTTTATTAAAGGATTAGGATTAATTTACTTAGGGGTCAAATGGGCAATCCTGGATTTCTTTTAGGAAACCATAGCTGAAATCTAAATTGCAAGTCTAGTTATAAAATCTAAAAAGTGAAACCTCTCCCCCCACTCCCCATTTGTAAAATCCATAAAAGCAATTTATAGACACCTTGCTAATCTTATCTCTTGACAATGGAAAGGAGGAAAAATCAAGGTGGCTGGTCTGTGTGTGTCTTAGTGTTCAAGAAGCTAAGCAAAGTAGGCAGTTTTTATGTCTTGACTTAGTGAATTTGCTTTCCTTTCCTTTTCCTTTTAGATCCACCATTTTGATACCATTTTATGCCTCTGTACCTCTGACACAATGAAGTTTTTTCTGTCTCAGATATAGGAATTATATTGGGAAGATCACTTGAGAGCTGAGCTTTAACATTTAACTCATGTAAACTGCTAAATAACTGGTCAAATTTTCATGAATTTTGAACACACCACAGTATTCCTAAACCCACTCTGAAGCCTCAGGAGTTTGACTGCTCAGTGATATTCAGCTTGCTGTGGATACCCAGCCTCTTAAATACAGGCCTATTTTTTTATTTGCTCTGTGTGGTGCTGCTTAATATTGTGGGATGGATGAGCTCTGAACACACCTGATCTGGTGCTCACCCTCCACCTGTATCCAACCCTTGTTTCTTCACAAGTGTCTGCATTACATGGCAGGATCCTGTAATATGAGAAGTTGTCAGGACAGGGCAGAAATGAGCTTTGAGAGAGAAGATAAAAACGACTTGTGCTGGAGCAGCAGATGTGACTGTTGTTTTGTGCAAGTAGATGATTCCCTAATCCTCTTAAGGACAGCCTGGGTAAAATCCCCTTTGTGACATTAGGCACAGCTCTAGGCCAGGTGGCCTCACCTTCTGTCTCTGGCTTCGTGAGCTACTTTGCTCTGAGGAAACACTCTGTGCTGCTGCTGAAAAGCCACTGTAAAAACAGCCTCACTGCCAGGTGTGAGGGAAGAGCCCTGGGAAACAGCCAACATCATGGTACTGCGAGACCTTTTGCTGAGTACAGCGAAGCAGTCCAGGGGTTTTTAGGTCCTCAGAGTCTGTGGGTGTTACAAAAATGCTGAATGCTCTTTCTAGAAGTTATGCATGTAAGAAGATAGTAAAATATTTGGCCAAAATAAAAAGGGATGACAGTGTGAGGTGAGAGGCGAATGGGATAGTATGGGAAAAACGTGGTGGTGTGAGGTGAGCTGGCACAAAGAATATCCTGCATCTCCCTCTGCCTTTCTCCAGGTAAATCCACTCCTTTCACTGATGTGTCTGGACTGTGCAGTTGCAGAGCAAGGTTTTTCATCATGGTTGGATTGTGAATAGGATGGTGAAGGAGAATGACCAGGAGGTGGGTTGGTGGTCTGACATTGGACAAAATATTTTGTCCTGGAACATGGAAAAGACTCCAGCTCTGTAAACAGTCTGAAACAAGGACTTGGAAACTGGGATATTTCTCCAAATTGCCTTAGTTGATATTCTTTGTATNTTTTGTCCTGGAACATGGAAAAGATTCCAACTCTGTAAACAGTCTGGGATATTTCTCTGAATTGCCTTAGTTATTCTTTGTACAGTTTTTCTTTGTATAGTTATTCTTAGATATTCTTTGTACAGGCCAGTAGTGACCCTTTAAAAAGTGTTATTGTCCATTATTTCACACTTAATAAAACATACCCTCATCAGAAGTCAAAACCCAAGCTCCATCCCATTGCTTTCCTTCTCAGTGCCCTTCAGTAGCCTCTTCCCTCCCCCGTCTCCTTGCACCACACTCAGCCACCAAAATCTGTTCCTTGAACTTCCTCTTACTCGGTGCTACAAGGAGGGATGAGACTCAGTATGAATGAAATATGCCACCTTCATATTTTTAGCATAAGAGTGAAATTACTGAAAGACAAGTGCCTTTGAGATTGTTATTTTCCTTTCAGTTTGATGGACACCACTGTTTTTGTCCTTGCTTTAACTAGCCAAATAATTTTGGTAAGCCAAAATTCATCTTTGGAATGACACAAAATACATTGTGGAAACACATTAAGGCTGTTAAATTCTGTGGATTTTGGTGAAGATAATTTTGGAGGGTGCAATCCTGAGGTTTTTACTTGGGCAAATCTCCTGCTTACTCATCCAAGACTACCATGTTAAAGTCATCAAGAGGAGATAATATCAAGAGGATACAAGACTGCATGTGGTATATTTCTGTAATGCATTTTTTTGTGTGTCCAAAACAACTGGTATGAGCTTTATTTCCATGTTTTCTGGATTATTTTTCATTTCTTCACCACTCGTGTTCATCCGTGTCCTTAACTGTGTCCTAACAGTCTGCTGAAAGTCCAGCTCCATGAACCAGTCATGTAAATGGGAATGAACTGCCCTCTGAAGGTATTTTTCTCTCTTCAATATCTTTCCTCAATGAAACTACTGTTTACAAGAAGATGCTATATAAAGAAAGGAAGTCTGGGGCCTGAGCTTTCAGATATTGAAACAAACAGTTGACTTGAAGTTTGGTCACCCCAGGACCTATTCCTGGCTCAGCCCATGTCTTTGAGGAGCTTCAGTTTTCCTGGGCTTGGGTGTATTTCATGAATAAGTAAAAAGATGATTAAAGAAAAAAAGTAAGTCAGCATTTGCATTAAATTAACTTTAACAAGCTGTAAGGCATGGGACTGTTGCAGCATTACATACTTTTTTTACTTCAGTGAAGTAAAAAACTGTGCATTTCCACTGATGTAAAGAAGATTTGAATCTGTCCTCTTGGCTGCTCCACTTCAGCAATTGATTCTAAATCAGCCTCGCTATCCAAACATGTAGAATTAAAGATTTGTTACTAATTATATAGGTGCAATTCCTGAGTATTTTTCTTCCTAGTTTAGTCAAAATCTTTCTGACATTTAGCAGACTGACATTCTCTTAGCATCTCCACAACAATCTGTCCAGTTTGTTTAAGAAGACAACATTTTTGGAAGAAACTGCAGCATCCCTGCTGGAAACTCAAGTACCTGGCAAGAGACACTTGAGATACTTGTTGAGCTGGCCAAGTTCTGCTGTTATTCTTAGTTGTTTCAATGGGCAGTTGTGTGATTTCACGTGTCTTTGGCTGTCTAGGGTTCACCTTTTGTTTTCTTCTAGAAGGCTCAGGAAAAAGAAACGTGGAGTTACAGAACACAGCAAGAGCCCTGTTGCCCTTGATGGTTCATTTTCTGCAGTGGTGTCTGCTCTCTTTGGTGAGAGGTGATTGGTGCTAGCATGACACATGGTCATATTTCTAGTGTATTTGAACATTTCCTCTTTCCCATGGTGGGGATAATGACTGCCAGTCAGATGTTGTCATCAACAGTCAGTGAATATTTGACTCACCTCAGGGACGATATAAAGTGCTGGATGATTATTCCTATTCCCACAAGTCTGGGTAAAATTGCGGCAGAGAGAAATGTTTCCATATCAAAGTTGTCACTTTATATTTTAAGGGTCTACATAGTTAAGAAGTTCTAGGACAAGGACACAGGACCTGTGACCTCTGAAACCAAGTAACTACTGAAAGGGAGTCATCATTCTGAAAATAAACCTGGTTGAGCAATTTACCCCATGCGTAGCAGCTCCCAACTCCACCTGGGGACTATATTTTTCCAACCACTGAGGTTGCAATCTCCATTGCTGTTGAGCAGCTCCAGGAGCCTCCTTGCACTGTTCCTTCTGGTACCTGAATAGCTTTGTTCTCTACTTAATTTTTACTTCCACTAGTCAGTGGTGCAGTGGTCTGTCAAAGAGCCTTAACAACTGTAAATACACCTTGATGCATGTAAAAATTCTTTAAATAGAATTTTTCTTCTGTTTTGTATTGTAAGCAGACATTGTTCTGAGTGTTTACACCCAATGCATTTCACAGTGATCCTACTGACCTCTGCTGATGCCTGTGCAGGTCAAGATGGGGATGAGTACATGATGTGTGCTCTGAGTGAGGCTCAGCCTTTTTTGTTCATTTGTTCTTTATTGCTGTCCTTTGAGTGACTGCAGGCATTGTTCCATCTTGTTGGGCAAATCAGTTATCTTGCAGGATCAGCTGTGCTCATGGCAGGCAGAGGTGGATTGCATGTCTGTTTTTTACATAATTAACTGCAGAGCAACAGTCGTTTTCTGTTGTACATGATGACAGGTACTGAATTCCAGGTTAGCCATATTGAAGTATGCACTATTTTTGCTACAGTCTTTTTGGCCATTAGTGAAATGTACTGATGACTTGTTGAAGCAGTTGGTAACACCCAAAGGTTACTCAGAGTTCAGCCTTTTAGCAGATACTTAGCTTATCTGTACTTGTCCCTATTGGAAGATCACTGTTTATTATCATTTTGAGCTCTATGATTTGTATAGCTTTTTACACATTGCTCATTATAAATTATACCTCGTGTGTTTCCATTTGGCCTGGATTCTTTTCTCTTTAAAAGCTTACTCCAGGATTTGTTCACTATCTCTGTTTCATATAAGCAGCTCTTTTGTAACATTGTTGAGAATGTACTTGTAATTTCAAACCTTGTGTCCAGTTTCTGTTTGCATCCCCTTTTCTTTTATGGCACAAGCACACACTTCATTCTGCTGTGGAGACAGCAGTTAAATCAGTGATGTTGAAAAGTGGTGAAGACTTGGTTGCAGAGACAACTTACTGACAAACTGGTCACTGTCTTAATTTTGGAATGACAATGGAGAAAACGTTAGAGCTGTGCTGAGCCAGAGCATCAATGATATCACAGTAGCAATACCTCTCAACAAAATATTTACTGCTGGATCCACACTTGTCAAAACTTTGGGTTCAAAAAGGTTGGAATATATAAAGAAGTCCTTTCCCTCTTGCCTAGGGCTCTTTAACTTCATCTAAAAGATAAGTTCTTGTTTGATCTGCTTGAAGAGGGCACATGACTTGCTTAGGCATTGCTTACTCTGCTGCTTTGCTGTCTAAGAGGCCATCTATTAAGTAGTATGCTGGCAGAAACTTATACTCTTTTATATAGCACTTGTCATTTGAAGATCTCCAAATCTGTCCGAAGTGGAGGAAATTTATCATCTCTATCTTGTAAATTTAGAAACTAGAAACAGACAGAAACTCAAGGTCAGAAAACCATTGCCAGCACTGGAAAAGAACCCAGCTTTTTGCTTTTTTGGTTTCTGATCTTGCTAAAAACTAGAGAGCAACTGAGGAAAGGAAGGTGATTCTTAATTTACTTGTGAACCTATCTTCTGTTGCAGTTAAGTTGCTAGGCTGCCATGGTCTCATGTTTACCCATGCAAAATAACAATATAAAGCTGTTTGCAGAGCATAACCCAAAACATTGTCTTGCATGGAAGGGCAGTAAATAAACCATTGCACAGCTTAGGAGTGCCCGTGTGTGCTCTGGGAAGAGTTGGGTCGTGTGGGCCAGTGTTGTCCTGTAATGCAGCTCCAGCTATAGAGCTGGATACAAAGTACAAAGAAATGGGAATTATTTACTCACAACTATGTTCAGAGCCTGGCAAAATGATGCCTTCATGTGCTTTGATACAAGATGTTGCTGAAATATAAATAGTATAATAATATATTTTTAGATGCAAAGGCAGTGAACTTGTAGAAGCAAATAGAAAATCCTCACTCTCTGCAGCATCCAGTGAACCTAGAATGTCTTCTTGCTTCCTAAAGTCATTCACACATACTGTTTCACTCACTGTTAGGAAGTAGTGAAGCTCTTGCAAACCTAATTTGCTATCAGGCACAAGAGAAAGATAGTTATTTGTGCAGAAGACCTGCAGAGACTTTGTATTCTGTGCATGCAACTGACTTGGAGAACATTATTCTGGTTTTAAAAATATCAGATACTGTCTTACTGTGTGAGGTGGCATCTCCCTGGGAAAGACACTCTCCTAAATTCCAGGAGTCCACTATTGCAGAAATAGAATTAATTTTTCATACTTGTGTCTGGTGGAGGCATCTCCTTTCTGTGAATCATAATTCACCTCTGCTAGAGGTGGCTGGAACCTTGACATAATGAAAACATTTCATTTTTACCTATGTTCTTAAATTGGTCCCCTTCACTGTGTTCAAACATCTGCTCCCTGGGGAAGACCATTTGCTTCAGTATTTTGATTTGGAAATTGTACTGACGTAAATAGACAGTAACATCAGATTCAGCATCTTGAATGCACTTTCCAGTCTCTGCATATCTTCAGGCTATCTACTAGGAAAAAAAAAATTGAAAGTATTTCCAGTGAATTCACTTAGATGATAAGTCATTTAAATTTGCGGACTTTTTAGTCTTTGCTGTTACCAGACATTTGTATAATGGCACAAAGAAGAAGACCCCATTGCCTCCCCTTCCATGTTCACCCCAGTGTGTAGTCTGGTGGGCTTGAGGACAGCAACTTAATGGGATCCCTTTGTTAAAATGGGGAAGTCATCTCTGAAATGGAGGGTGCTTTGATCTGATTGGAGATGGTGGGATTTATTTTTACAACAAAATGCTCCTGTGCCACATTGAAATAACAGGCATCTAAGAGCAGCCAGGAGTCTAAGAGAGCACCTACCTCTTGCTTTTTCTCTGTGATTGCTCTGGGAATATTTTTTCTATTTCTGAAATGGGGACTAATTGAATGCTGAAGAGCATTTGTGCAAGCTGCTGCTGAAATGAGGTGACAAAAATTCCCAAAAGTCCTATTAGACTAAAGCAAAGTGAAGATGTCTGCTGTGCTTTTCTAAAAGATGTCCCAGCAGACTTGTTGTGTTGAAGACAGCTCGTGGAAGGCTGACCATCCTATTGTGTTGTCTTTTCTGTTTTATGGCATGTAGCCTAAAATTTTTTCTTTCAGGTTCTGTTTTTGTGGGTGTTTTTTTTCTTTTGGTGTGCTCAGGAAAGGTGCTGATTCAGGACACAGTAAGAATAAAAATGAATTTTTGATCTGGTGGGATAAAGAATTTTTAAGTAGAATGCTTTCAAACTTTCTTTGATTGATACCCACTGAAGTCCAAAATCTAATGGCTGGTTTAGACTCCAATCCTAGAAGTTAAACTCTCCTTGAATTCCCTTTGATTATCCTTGTTATGAACAGATCTAGTGATTGTTGGGGTTATTCCAGCAGCACAACCAGCAATGGCCAGTTTTCATACTCCTATCATAAAGCTCAAAACTATGCTGGAAACCAAAGCAAGCCCTTTTGTATTGTCTTTACAATGATCAAGAACCAATGCTGTTGATGGTCCCAAATTAAAGAGTGTTTTACAACTTACAGGTAGAATCTCTCTTGCTTTTGTCCTGCTCAAGGTCTCAGCTCTCCTGATAGATGTACAGGTACCTTGAAGGCTTTGAAGGACTGATATATCATTCTGCCACATTCTGCTTGGACTGAATCAGATAGTCTCTTACATATTTGTATCTAGTTTTTTTCTGCTGTCCTACTTGTCTCAAGGTAGATGTTGTAAGAAATAGTGAGCAATTTTAGGGCAATGCTAAAGCAAAGCTGTACATTTGGTGCTCTAACTTCAGAATTTTGTCTTAATTGCTTCCAACTGTGGAAGCATGTATATATTTGTAAGGTACTGAGTACTTTGGCCTCTTGTACTGTAAAGCACTTAGCACCCATGGAATTTAACAAAACACATGGCTGTTTTCCTCTCTGGCACATGTTCTTCTCAGTTGTATGAAAGTGTGAGAAATGGTTTAGAGAAATGGTGAGCTCAGGGTTCAGGGCATGGCCTAGGTCTATTCTAGTTGTAGAAATAGGGCAGGTATTCTCCATCAGTGTCATATCTCTCCGTTCTGTCCCTCTAACTCTTCATAACTCATTTGCCACATAAAGCTCCTGGACTAGATAGAGGCTCTGGGACTATCTGTGATTACTTATTTATTGAGCCATGGCAGTGCTGCCTACAAGCACAGAGGGGACTGTGGCACTGAGCAGTGCAACTCACACCTACCTTGGCTAATACAATAACTCAGGGTTGCGTTTAGTTTCCTTGTCTCCTTTTTTATATGCCTTAGCAAACAGTGCTCTGCTCCACACACGGGAAAAGGGAGTTGACTCAGAGAAGAAGAGCAAACATGTAAGGAGCAACAAAGGGCTGTGGCAATGGCTGCTGCCCCGCTGCCATCCATCCTCATGTTTGGAGGAAAAGTCTTTTTCTTGGCTCTCATTTAGATAGAGCAGTGGTAAGGATAACCTTGTGCATCCCCGTGTTGAGGCCACAGATGGATGAGTAAGAATGGTTTGGGGAACAGAAGGAAGGTGGGTGTGTGGCAAGACTGCTCCACATGGAAAGAGGAGCGATGAATGACCGGTGAAATCCTGTTCTTCATCCACAACCTTGGTCTGACTGTCAACAAGCAGAGCAGGTTCTGTTCTGTATAAGACATTTTGTTCTTAAGCCTCAAATCAGGAAAGTGCCTTAGTTGTGTTTTGCCAACAACTGATGGTGTAAACACAATAAAATGAGTGAGCTGCAGGGTAAAAGGGTGCTGTGGACACGTTCTCCTCTGTGGACTGGGCATGGAGCAAACTCTGCTACAACTTGAGGTTTTTAAAAATTTCCTTGCTGTTGACAGTCAGTCAGCCTCCAGAGTCCCTCTGGATGCTGAAGATAACAGGTGTTGACTAAAGTGGCTACATACATGACCTCTGGGAAAGGAGATTTTGCTTTTGATCCAGTTAATTTTTCACATCACAGGCAAGAAAAATCACCCTTGAAATTGCTGCTTTGCTGAAAACATGAGCAGAGAAGTCCAGGATGGTGATGGCTGCACAGAAGGTTACCCATTGAAGGTGGCCTGGGAACAAGGGGAAAGGTCCCTGTGGGCTGCAGTGGCATCTTGGACTGGGTGCACTGGGTGCAGTGAACAGTTTCAGTGGTCTCATTCCCAGCTCCTTAATTGATTTTGGTAAATATGTGATGTGTGTGTTAGTTATCTAAAGTTTCTCCATTCCTGATTGAACAATTAATTGCTTTGACCTGTTAATGATGAGTTTTCATTCACTGCTCACCTCCCTGGCATATGCCAGAGCCCTTTATGATAATGCCTCTTCTTACTGGTTGGGTGATTGTAGCTGTTTGGTTTGGAAAGGGAAATACACATTCTCCAAATATTTTTATTAGCACAGTTTTACTTGTCTGTGCATTAATCAGTGATGAATACAACTTATTTCCACATATGGTGGGTTTATATTTTCCACTGATGTTTTAGAGCATTGTAATGTCTTAGGTCTGGTTGAGAGAGAACTGTAATATCATGGCTATGTTGTAAGGCTTGGGCAATGAGGAGAGGCATTCATGCTGTTTGATTTTTGCATCTTTTAACTTTAGGTTTAAAACAATTTTTTAAATGTAATGCTAGAAATACTATTTGAAAATGAAGAAATAGCAAAAGAACTTGCTCCAGCAGGGAAGCTTCTTGTACACAAACAGTCATCAGAAAAGATGCTGAACTTAAACTATGTGATATTTGCAATTATTGCCATTTCTCTGTGGCTGGTAATGAGGAACTTGCCAGATGTCACAGTTGGTCCATTAAAAGGTTGTTTGCTGCTTGGCTTGCATTCCTTATGGGAAGAAGACAGAGAGGTGGGCAGCTCTTGAGTGCTGTGGTTCCAGTTCCGTGCATCTGATGCTGGTTGTCTCTCTCATCTCATGTGGGGTCTGATCCTCAGCTGGTCAGGGATGACAGTCTTAGATCCTCAAAGAACTCAGAGTGTGACATGTCTTGGACATCTCTGGCCCTTGCTGGCCATGTTTAGATGTCAGCATTCATCCAGCACTACTGTACCTCCTCTCCACACCCTGCCTCATGTTAGAGCTCTCTGTCTCTATGGTACCTCTTCATATTACTCTTTGCTTATTTGAAAAGGGAGAAGAAAGCCAGGTGGTGTCAGGCTCCATTGTGTGTGCTGCCAATTCACCCTCTTATATAGAACTACTCAGTAATTTTCCCTGTTTGACTAAAGGCTCCAAATTTTTTTTTTAATTTCTAACAAGGTTTTGTAAGAGTGCAGAGAACAACTAAAGAAGCCCCACATTTTCTTCTTTAGAAGGCAAAACCTCCACATTTTATTCTTTTGACTAAAAAAACATGAACACCTGACATTAGGTAAAAAAAAAACCAGGTGGCAGAAGCTTGAGGGATAGTGTGCACACACAAAACATCTGCTGTGCACATAGTATGTAGAAAATGATGCTATCAGAGCCTGTTGCATTCCATGGTCTCTAAATTGTGGAAATATCCCTAAAAAACAACAGCTCCCAGAATGGGACCTAACCCCAGGTTTGATTGTCCTGAAATGCTAGACCTGGATCTAGTTGTATTGGCTTGATAGTGCTCTGCTACTTACCCAAAGTTTAATTTTTGGGGGTTAGATTTCTTACCCCATTCTTCTGCAGTGTCCCAAAATGCAGGTCTGCTGCCTGCATGGCTAATCCAGAGCATGCCTGATGTGATAATCCAAGTCCTGTTTCTCTGTTCTACCTTGTTATCTTCATTATATGTTCTGTTCTCAGAGAGGTATTAATTTCTGAATACCACACTTTCCATAGTGACTGCTCAGTGGCCATCTCATTATGTTCTTAAAGATAAAAGGCCAGATGCTTTCATTTATACTGGATAAGCCTCTGCGGCTTAAATGATCAGTTCCCAAACAATAATTTAAAGAAATATTTTGCCTTTTAGATTCCAAAAACTTAAGTTTGGGGGCTCTTTCAACAATAAATTATTTACAACAGGTTTTATCCATATTAGCTTCTATGTTGTATTTTAATCTATTTTCCTCTCACATGTTCTTTTGTTTGGTGTCTTTGTAGACTTAACATGACTATCCAAATGGAAAATCTCTTCCTAAATATGAGTCAGCATAAGCAGCTCTTACAAGCTTCAAAACTCTCCAGATTATGACACCTTCGTACTGTGAAAATAGATGTTCAAAATCATGCACTGCCTATGGTATATTATTTATCCATCTCATAAGCTATTGACTACAGCAATTTGTATGAGTCTAACATAGCAAATGTCAGATGTTGTTTCCATTTCTGCTTTTGTTTTGCTTCGTTGGCAAAATTTTTATTGATTTCAGTGGTGGCAGATTAAGCCTTGCATATGGTTAATTTTCATAAGCCAGGAAAAATGTCTTTCCTCTTTATTTTACCCATTTCCTTTAAACATTTCTGTGTGTCTTTACACAATTCTCCCACTCGAATTTCAACATTTTCCAAGTCTCCTTCCTCAGCTCAAGTTGTCTAAATCCCAACAAGTATTGGCTCAGACTGTGGGCTAACACAGCTAAGGGTCCATCCCTGCTGTGTAGTAGAGACACTGCTTCTGTTTGCTAGAAGGTGAACTAAGGTATTGAATAAAGAAGTTTTTCTGCATTGCCTGAGTTTTGTTAGGTGTTTCACAGATGTGCAAAGCAGCAGGTAGATAAATGGTATCAGCAATATACTGTAGGTTGTGAGGAAAAAAGTGTAGTTACTGAGCTTTAGGTTAATGTGAACAATACCCAGAATGAGTCACCAGCAAGTAAACTCTGTTCTTTGAGCATCCAGGGATGGCTTCCTGGCTTCCCCAACAGGAGCAGCTGGTTTGTAGGGGAGTTGCTAAGGTCACTGTGGTATGGGTTGCCCACATCTCATACATATTTTCTTACATAAACCTCTGCCTTGACAGGTGATACTGGGGCTTGTCTTGAAGCAAAAACTCATGTCTGAGAAGATCACAAACTCCTAAGACATGGTTCTTGAATAGACTTCAAGGTGTTAAAAGGACCATAATCTGAAAGATGATCATGCCCATGTAATGTACAGACCTGTCCTGCTAACATGGAACATGCAGAGATATTTATTTTTTCATGCCCATGTCTAATGTTCATGTCTTAATCTAGATGGATAGAAAAAGATTTATATTTCTTGGCTACTCTACATTAATGAAAAACATTCTTCTCTTCTGTCCTCCAAACACGTTCTGCAGCTGCAGGGCAGATAGTTTCTGAAGTGGGAGTGAGACCACAGTCAGACCTTAAATGAGGTCTTGGAAATATCAGTGGACTGAGTTCACTGTATATGAGTTGGAAGTGAGTCATCGTGCAATTTGATGAACATCTGATAGAAGATGAGGAGCACTGAGCCTCACATGTCTGTGTCCTCTCCTTGGAGGTAAAGGCTGGGTAAGAGTCAAGTGGGGATTCCCTTGGGAGGAGCAACTGTCTCCTGTTGGCAAGGGCGTGCTGCTGCCACAAAAGCTTTGGTGTTGGCTCATGAAGCTACAAGGCAGGAGGAGATGCATGAAAATGTCCACTTCAGAAATATTGACAAAGAGGCTCATCCACTTCCAGAGGCACACATGAAAGTTTGCTTTCAATGGTGAAAACCTGGTAAAGACTGTGTCAGCATTATGAAGACTCTGAGACTAAAACTGTGCTGATAAAGCTATTGAAGATAGACATTTTGTCTGTGTGGCTACAAAAGGCTAAAGTGACAGGAGTCATCATAGTTGGCACAAAGCTGCAAAAGTAAAAATGCTTTTGTGCATATAAAATATCTCCAGGACATAAGAACAGCTGAGTTAAGATGACCTGATAGGGAAGGAGAGACACTCTGTTTGGACTAGTGTTGTAAATGGTGTAATTGCTGAGTTTTACTAGCCTGGGGTATGGCTCACAGGTCACCTTGAGAAAGCAAATAGCTGCGCAGAATAGCTTAGAGTTTTTGAGTCATGCTGTGGAACATACACTTTGGTCCTGATAAGCAATGTTTATTCCTCATTGAAACTCAACTTCTTTGATTCTAATTCTGTGTAGGAATCCCAAACATTATTTTTAGCCCCTCATGCTGAACAGAGTTCAGAAGTATTTTATCTGATCAGTGACCAGTTGTGTTGGGGTCAAATCCTGCCTATTATTAGGAATATCTGTATTTAATAAAATACCTTGTTTATATCTAAGTTAAGCATTTTTTGTTTTTCAGATAGGTGTGATATGATGTTTCTGTTTTAAAGATGTTTTTCTCTGTTCCCCCAAAACCAAATAATAAATTGGGAGATTGAGAAAGAAGAGTGGAAAGAAGCAGACATCTAAGTAAAACATATGTTGAATGGGAAAAAAATCAGTCATCCTGGGTTCTGGGCCTATGATGATTTCCACATGCCTGGACTGTATTGCTATGCTGTGTGCCATTAATGTCATTAGATGCTTTATGCCAGAGTGGATTTTTTGTATGTGCTGGTGAGATTACAGGATTGGGACCTTGATGGGTAAATGTCAGTGCTCTGCGGGCACTGTGAGGGGTGTGTGCTGCATGTGGAGCTCTGCACCCTTCCAAACCTTCTTGTGTTGTGTGTGTGGGCACATGCTCAGCCAGCCTCCAAGCAAAGCTTTTCCTCAGTCCTTTTTAAGAAAAACAAACAAGAAAAATGGCTAATCAAACACCCCCCTGTAAAAATGGATATTTTTAACTGGTGCTTCGTGATGGAAGGAGGTTAAAAATAAGCTTAATATTCCTATTCAAAGGTGCCTGTGCATCCGAAAGAAATATCAGCCTTTCCCCCTTATTTTTGTCAGGGCTGACTTGTGAGAATGTGGGATGTTGGGATCCATCACCATTCCCTTTGGTTCCTGATGAAAGGAAAAGAGGTTTGATTGCTCCCTCCAGATAAAAACACAAAGAAGTCTTCTAGGCCAGAAAACAACTTCTTTTTTCCTTTCCCTTCCTTTTTTTGTTATTATTTGAGCTTGCCAGATTGGTCTGCTCTCCGCTCTCCAAGTGTGTGGGCGGCACAGAAGAGGTTGCTGAGACAAAGAATTGGGGGAGGAAGAAAAGAGAAGTGAAAAAGACCTTTGGATTGGAAGCATGGTGTATGGGGAGGAAGAGGCACAATGGCAGAAGCAGTGTTGTTCTGGTTTGCAAAAGTTTGCGGCAGATCTGAAGAAGCTGTGGTAGGTCAGAGACACGCAGTCTAGATGCTGTCGTGATGAATATATTAGCATGGTTTAGATCCCAGGGATACAGACTTTTTCTGCATTTGGTAATATGAAGCTCATGTCTTACTCTGATCCCTCCTCCTGGAAATGGAGATGTTGAATGGAGAAGTGACCGGAGAGAAACATGACCATTGCTTTACTCATACAGTATTTGAACTTGATGTTCATCTGCTTAGTGCTTTCATAAAGTAGGTACAAAACAAGTGGCATTTGGTGAAGGTAAAGTTCTGATTTTTGTGCCAATTAAATGCCATTTTCCTGAGCTGAAGAACCAAAACTCATTTCTTGTTCCAGTAATAGCTGCCCCCCAGTCTACTGCATCTGGCTCGTGACCTTTCATGATGCTTCTGTGAGACTGAGTTAGATTTAAACTGTCTTTTAATTTGAATAATAGAAGAAAAGAGTTAAAGGATATAACAAGAGAAGAAGGCTAAATTTCAAATAAAACCTGAAAAGCCACAGAGTCTAGGATGGGGAGGTACAAGACAACAGTATCTGGTGAGGAAGGGCAGGAGACCCAAGAAGGGTGAGTAATAGATGAACAAAGGGAGTGGGAATGGGCAACACCTGGAACAGGCATGACATGATTTGTTTGGTATTTTCACCTATTTGTTTGGTATTTACATCTGCAAGATTCCTCTCATCAGGGCTGGAAAATTCACCACTGCCGTGCATTTTGTCCTTGAAGTATCTGACCTCCAGCTCCTTTGGTTCCATGGGGTCTAATATAAAAGACCTTACAAAAGCAGCCCTGTTAAGGCTGTTTTGTAAATAAATCCCATTTCCTTTTTTTATAAATGGAATATTTGTTACACTAGCATGGCCCTGTAGCAGGAGGCAGGGAAGTTTTAGGGTGAGAAGGAGTGTATAGGGAGCCAGACCTAGAAGAGGATCAGGGATTTTCTTATGTGACCCCAGGAGCCTTTCAAAGTCCAGGCTAAAACTTCCTTTGGGCACATGCAGTGGTGGACATTGTCTCAGGGATGTGTGATATGAGCCTGCCTGGCCATCTTGCCAGCCCAGAAGGTTTCTTTTAGATCCTGCTGCCCTTCACTGTCCTCTCTTGAAGGACTTTCAACAGGGTAATAAAAAGGTATTTCTCTGCTGGGCTAATATTTACATCACAAACATACAGTGCCTGTGCTTGGTTACAAACATCAGTGCATGTAAGTGAGAGGCTTTTCTCAGAAAGGGTGGCACAGGAAACAGAAAGGTTATTCTCTCCTATCACTGTGTCTTATCTACTAAGAAAAATCTTTAAAAACTGCACTTCTATGCCAAGGAAACATTATTAAGATTACAAGTTCAAGCTCTCAAAGGTTTGCATGTACTGGAGTGGAAGTTGTCTATCTAACCTTCATTCGTATCTCAGTGCCTTTGCTTTCTGATTACCTTATTTACCTCTTCGGTTTCATGGAGTTCCTGCCTATGACCTTTCCAGAGGGCATTGAATGAAGATTGTTAGAGTGAATTAACCTGTTGCTTGAAAGGTCCTCCTTTGAATTTTTACAAAAACTCAAACTATTCTTCTTTAGCTTAGGCATAGAGGCATTACCTCTTCCTACAGGAATATTGTGAAAACAAATGTAGTGTTTGGTCAGCAGTCACAAAGCAAAAATCCCATAAAAATGCCGATGATTCCAGCTGGTAATTTAATTTTTCAGTGCAGAGTTTGGATGTTGCCTGTGATAAAGTGTGAACAAGCTACTTATGTAATATAAAAGTATATGTATTGTACTAGCATTCCCTGTAGCCCTGTGTGGAAGAATATATTATGCTTCTGTTGCTAAAGCCTGTCATAGTGCCTTATCACATGGAATAATACTGTTAAAAGTTTCTAAACATTTAATAGCCCCAGAACTGGGGTTGAAATAACAGATTTCTCAGTCCTGCTATGTTGTCATTGTGCTATGCCTCCAGTCAGAGTAAAAATACTCACATGAGACTGAAGAAAATACTTGCTTGAAGATAGAAACTTCCGTTTTCTCTCTAGTTCTTGTGCTTGTTCTGAAAGCTTGTTCTGAAAGTCATCTTCATATAGCTGAGTGTTATAAATCAGTCGGGTTTTTTTTCTTTTAAATTACAATATTTGCTCTGGTGGGATGTTTTTATCTTTATTTGCCATTACATTTGGATGGGCCTAAGATTCTTTTGAGTCTTGTGCTTGAATAGTTAATCTGAAATGGCAGTGAGAGGCAGCTATTAATTTAGCACAGGTGAGAGCTGGAGGCATTTGAAGGCCTAGTCTGTGTCATGCTGTGCATGACACTTGCCCTCATGCATGGGCTTTTGGCAGATTCCAGGGGATCTTGCCCCAGACAGACACACGTTTTCTTACATAATCTAAAAGCTCCTGGTTAGCTCAATGCAATGTTTTATTGCCAGGCACATCTTACCTCGAATTCTGTGATTTTCAGTCTCTGCTTCCTCTTACTGTTCCACAGAGTTTTCTCAAAAGTATTCAAGGAGGAGGGAGCACTCCTGGCTTTGGGGGCATTAATTTCTTTCCTGACACCTTCATGCACTGAGTCACTCTCTTTGAAGATAAACCCAGCATCCAAAGGGGGCTCATGAGCATTTGCATGCTGATGGAAAAATGTTGTGCAACTTGGCCTGAGGTCAGTTCAGTTCCTTGCCTTAGAAATCCTTCTCCTTGCTCAGCCTCCTGCCCCTCTCCAGCACTGCTGTTCCCCTCTCCCACTCCTGCAGACAGTCATGCAGCGGGATTATGATAAAACCCTGAGTGCTGGCAGGGTTAGGGTTAAGATTGGGATGTCCTGTGGCAGCTTTGGCTTAGAATGAACAGGGGTGACAGCCTTTGGCTGTCATGGTGACATGATGCCTCTGGCTCTCCTTCACGGAATCAGTCCACATCCTGAACATCCATTGCAACACCTCTCTGATGTTTTCATTGCCCTACCAGAGGCAGCCTTTACCACTGTGCCACTGCAGCTCCTGTCACTAAAGCAAACACAACTGATGTCTCATTTACGCTGAGTGGAAATGTAAGGTGGATAGTCAGCCTAAAGATTTTTCCTGTCCTTAAATTCCTCTTCCTGCCTTGCCTGCAGAGAATTGTATTGGGATAATTGAGCACTTGGGTCAGTGTTCTTGATGCTGTAGTTTGTAGGTATGAGTGGTGATTTTGACTTTAAGAATTTGAATCAGAATTTTGAAATTCCTTTGACTTATACATTGAGACCTGGCTTTCATCCAGAGCTGCAGCTTTAGAATAATGCTTAATAATAACGTAATTCATTATATTCCAAAATAGCTGCATAAACATCAACTAATCAGCATACTGCTTGCTGGGGCAGTACCTGTGTCTTTGCATTACAGTTGAAAGCAGAGACATACCTTTTATGTAAGCTCTCTCTATTAATGGCAATAAATTATTGTTAAAAGGATGCATAGACTTCCTAGCTCTGGTTCCTGTTTCTTCTGCACTAGCACATGCTGGTGACATGTATTTTCTTGAATGCTTTCCTGTTGAGAACACCACTTTTCCTCTGGAATTATGGTGGCAGGAGCTCCTGAAGGAAATCTGCTTACTGTACAGGTGAAGTTTCCCCCCAGATAGCAGTCAGAGACTTGTGCTGAAAAAAGACGTAAGAATGTGTTCCCCTAAATGATCTCACCTTCTAAGATGAACTCCAGCTGTTTGCTGAGAGCTACTATATTGTGTGAAAAAAGGCAATTTTTAGTCAATCTGTTTGTGTAACCATAGAGTCAAGGGCAAATGGTAATAGAGAACTGATTGCAGCTTTTATACATAAAATCATTAAGAGAAAATTCTATGTCCCTGGAAGATAATAGATTGATTTCCAAAATTCCCACCTTTTACCCATACTGATATTCAAGGAAAGTTTTTGGACCATTTCTTGGCTTTTTTTTTATCCTTCAGGCTTTCCCTGCCTGAAGCACTGTTAAAATGCATGAAACTCCCAATCAAGAGAGGTTTTATTGCTTCTTTTGTCTTGCGTATGAAGAATAAACTCCAGTTCTCCATACAGCCAAATCCAGTCTCAAAAGAGTTCTAGCTGAATGAGGCTTGCATGAACTGGATTTTCATTTTTCTGGTGTGGCCCGTGCATAAGTATAATCTTATCCTTGATCTCCATGAATTGGATTTTTCATCCTCTCCTTCTTCCCTCTTTCTTGAGGCTCCTCTTGTGCAAGACAAGTCTCTGCAGAGCTGGTTTTCCCTGCAGGTGTCTCTGCTCCTTTCTCTCACTCAGGGTATAATGGCCTGTCTGGCCATGTTGGAATGTCTTTTCCCAGACCATGGTGCGTCTCTGGCATCCTCCTTGCTGACTCTGCCAGCCTTCTGACCAGGACACCAGGGAAGCAATGCAGATGCTCATAACTCCTTGATTTCATACCCAAACCCATTGCCTGGTGCCCAGGGCTAGGGGTTTTATCCTGAGAGGGATAGGAGAGATGCCCCATTGTCTGCTCAAGGCTACTTGGAGAGATCCAAGGTTTTAGCTAATACACAGCCTGATGATCATGAGTTTATCTTCAGGAGTGCTCTGCAGCCTCAGCAGCCTACTCTTGTGGTTAATAAGATCCAAGATCAGACACTGCATCAAAATACTCCTGCAGCAGATTCCTTCTGACTTGGACAGCAGCACTGCTGCTTGGCCAGAATTTGCTGGACACTTTTCATGAATGGGAATGGATTTAGGGGCTGGGTTTCTGTTGGGTCCAACCTAATACCTTTGTCAGTGATTTAGAAGGGAACACAAATGGTGATGATATTGATTTTTATACTTGATGCCAAAATGGGAGGTTTTACCCATGTTGACAAGGGCAAAGAAACACCCCAAGGGGACCTAGAAGGTATCAGCAGAGAGAATTGTAAAACAGAAACAGGGCTATAGGGAGGTTTTCCCTATGTCTGGAGAAGAACCTGAAACATGAAAGACTGTGAAGTAATTTGGAAAAGAGCAAGGTCTGAAATGGACTTGGAAGTGACAAGAACAAATCAGCAATAAGTTTGTGTGACATGGCTGTGAAGGAAAGATTTGCCATATGGCAAATAATCCTCAAGGAGTTATCACAGAACAGGCCATTTTACTGCCATGGACGGCTCTGAGGGGCTGTGTCCCCTAGGAGTTGCTCCACAGCACTGGGGGAAGTTTGGAGGTGGGAGGGGATGCTGGATTTTTTCTGAAAGAAAAATGTAATTTTAAAATAAATTGAAATTGTTTATAATTTTCTGCCAAACAGGATGACTCATTCTGGCAGTCTGCCCTCTCCATCCTCCCCCTCAGACAAACAAACAAAGCCAATAAGTTGCAAAAAATAAAATAATCAGAAAAGATAACAATTCAAAATTTTCCTTTTGGTATATTCAAAACAAAGGGCTTAATAGTTTTTTTTAGGACATCATTTCAGAGCTGGTTTAAATGACCATAACTTGAAAAAATGAGGTAAAAATAACTCTGAAAATAAAATGCTTCATTTTCAGTTAAAGAAACATTTTGTTCAGTGAGACACACAAAGCATTCATTTTTGGGCCAACACGAAATTATATTTTTTTTTCTAGCAATCTCTTGGTTGAGGCAGTGAACCAAGAAGTCAATTATTCACAGAGCTCTAGCAAGATTAAGGTAAAGATGGAAAGCAGAGTTGAAATGAGAAACTGAGGGAGAAAATTTGGGATTGAACATCCAAATTAATCTTCATTCCTCCAAGTGAAATGTGGTATTTGATGGTGTAAATTGCTGGACCTTTTGCCATCAACTCGAGAGGATGGGCTGCCCTCAGGAGATGAACCTGGCAGTGTCCTTGTGGCCCCTGTGGGTCCCCAGTGGCCAGAGAGCAAAGCAGGGTGCTGTATTGGTGTGACCCGGGAGATGTCTTGCACCCGCTGGGGTTGGGGGCCACACCGTGGTGCTCCTGGGGACGAGTCCTCACCCCACTCACTGCTGCTGTAAATGCAGAATCATCCGGGGAGGGGAAAAAGAATAAAAGGTGGGGGAGAGAAGGAAGATTATTCTGGCAGGATGCTGCCATGGGCTCTGCAGTGTGACTATGGGCAGGGATGAGCAGAGTGCTGCCCGAGTGCTGCTCAGTTAAGGAAGAGCTGCTGCTTGACTCTGGGATCCGGGTGCAAGTCTCCTCGGCTGGACAGGTGGGAGCCACTGGGTGAGCCGGCAGTGGTGAATGGTTGCTGCTGGGGTGCTCGGAGAGGCTCCTCTTGCAGGTTGAAAATGCTGGACACAGCTTTCCTCGAGCATGCAGCATTAGTGCAAACACCCTGACTATGCTTTTTGGCTTGGGCTTTTTTTGTACTGCCTTTTTTTTTTTCCTTTTTTTTTTTCCCCTCCAGAAGTGCTGAGACCTCAGCACACAGACGTCCTAAGCAATAATCCCTTCAACACAGGCAAGAGAAAATCTTATTTCCCATTTTTCCGGTGGCAGAGTCGAGGCAGTGGAATGGCAGGATTTGCCCAACACCATGGTAAGAGTTGGGAGGCAGAGCTGCGCTCGCAGCTGCGTAAGTTTGACTCCTGCTCCTTTGCAGAGAGAAGAGCGACTGCGGCGCAGTATAAAGATGCATGAGCTAGTTTTAAACGAGCCAGCTGGGAGATGCCTTGGCTGGCTGTAGCAGCTTGGTGCCTGCTGTGTTAATTTACCCTTAGAGCGGTGGACAGGAGAGATGCAGGGAAATGAATGTATAGACAGGGGCGTGCGGTGCTGGAGGTGGATAGGCGGGAACGAGCAAGCTCCTGCATGAACTGCGAGATGCAGAGAGCAACCGAGGGTCCAAGCCTGGCTGCGGTCCCCTGCGTGCCTCCCCGAACCACTCTCGGCATGCTTCTGCTTTTTCTAACGCTGGCCATTATCCATCAGCAGAGGTAATGAGCTGGAGCGCAGGAAGCGTTGTATCTGGGCTGAGCATGCGAGCACCTCACAGGAGTTTACTGGGGTAATGTTTTTGTTATTTCAGTCTGTGGCGAACTATTCTGCGTTTCGAGTACTTCCTAGCAGTTAAATAATTAATAATTAACCTGCAAAGCCCATTTGAAGACTCTGGAGTGGTGATGTCTGGTAATAAATTTTTTTAAAACTTTTTTCCCTCCATTCTAATTTTTTCCAGGGCTTTACACTGGGGCACCAACTACTGGAGAGCGAAAGTTTTAAATGGCCAAAGTAGTTTGATTTTATAAATGGGTTCTTAAT